>PVJC01006237.1:6540-55818 GCA_004026665.1 Murina feae | reverse complement strand
GGGCACGGGGACAGGGTCGCCAAAACACAAGATAACACCTCCCCACACACCAAAAAAAAAAAAAAAAACCAGTTAAATTTGAATCTTAAACAACAAGTAATTTGTTATAATAAGTATGTCCCAAATAAATGCACGGGGCATACTTACACCAAAAAGCAGTTAATGCATCCCAAATATGGCATGGGATTTATTTACGCTATTTTTCTTTAAGTATAAGTATGTCCTAAATGTTGCATGGGACCCACATACACTAAAAAGAAATCACGACAGATAATTTGTGGTCCCTCACGATTCAGATGTGAGGGGGTACTGTGCCTTTTATCTGGCCAGCCCCTGGGGGCACCCCTTCTTGAAGCTCGGATGGAGCCCTGGGGCTTGACTTTACCCCTGGAAAATGGAAGGATCAAGCCTCAGCTCCCAAGGGGGCTTGCGTCCCCCTAAAGGGAGAGGCCAGGCCCAGGGGCCCGCAGTCCACGGCCCAGGCTTCTTCAGCCCCTCCCTCCTCCAACACTCCCCTCTCCTCCCCCAGGGCGGTGGTTCGTGAGCACAGGGAAGGACAATCTGCTCAACGCCTGGAGGACGCCCTACGGTGCCAGCATCTTCCAGGTGCGTGGGGCAGCGGGGGCCCAGCCCCCGTGGGCTGCCATGTGCCCAGGCCCCGGGTGGCTGCAGGGCGGTGAAACAAGCCCTCTCCTGGGTCCTCCTGGGTCCTCGGTCTCACGTGCAGACGGCCATGCACGCCATGCACGCTGGGGCAGCAGACGGCAGCCCAGGGGCTACACTGGTGCCTGTTTTCCTTCTCCTTGTGGTAAAATAGAACAATGTGTGCTGTCTTAACCACTTTTAAGTGCACAATTCAGATCAAGTACATTCACACTGTTGTGCCGCCATCACCTCCGTCCATCTCCAGAACTTTCTCATCTTCCCAAACTGACCTTCTGTGCCCATTAAACACCAACACCTTCTTCCACTCGCCAATTCTCCCTCCCCGCCCCCCAAACCCTCCCCCACCCCCCAACCACCATCTACGCCTGCTGTCTCTGTGACTCTGACTCCTTCAGGGACCTCCTGGGAGTGAAGTCATGCAGTATTTCACCTTTTGTCTCTGGCTTACTTCCCCGAGCATCATGTCCTCAAGGCTTATGTACTCTGCAGCAGGCGGCTAATTTCCCTCCTTTTTAAAGCTGAGTGATACTCCATTGTGTGAAGGGACGCGTCATCCATCTGTTGACGGACACTTGGTTACGTCCACCTTTTGGCGATGGTGCATCGCGCTGCTGTGAACACTCATGCACGTTGGTGTAGACGCACTTTCATTTCTCCTGGGCATATACCCAGGAGTGGAATTTGCTGATAATTTAATCTTCGAAGGAACTGTAGGACTGTTCCAAGTTTTCCATTCCTATCAGCAGCAGCGGGGTGTTCAAAATTCTCCCCATCCCACCAAGGCTTGCTACTGTGTCTTTTTTTGTTTTAAGCCCTGAGGAGGGAGGGAGGGAGGGAGGGAGGGAGGGAGGGAGAGAGAGAGAGAGAGAGAGAGAGAGAGAGAGAGAGAGAGAGAGAGAGAGAGAGAGAGAGAGAGAGAGAGATAGATACATGGATTGGGCTACCTTTCCGGACTGAGAAACCCAAAACCCAAAACCCAGGTATGTGCTCTGACCAGGAATCGACCCAGCAACCTTTTGGTGCCTCTCAGCCACTCTGGTTGTGGCTGCTGTGTCTTTTGTGTTATAGGGTGGGAAGAGGTTTGTACATTTTTTAAGGGTTATAAAAAAAAGCAAGGTTGATTTATTTAGTCTCTGGATTTAACGGCTAGTGACTTATTTGGACTTGAGGCCAAGCCTGAGAATTTACTGTTGTGCCCTGAACAGAGAGTTTGCTGCGCCCTGAGGAGGTCATGGTGCCCTGAGCTTGGCCCTCTGCTGTGCTGGGTGTCTGCCTGGTGCACACGCCCTGAGCTTCCCAGGAGAGGGCAGTGTTCCAGTCCCACCTCTCCTGGTGTCCACATAACAGGTCCTGCATCATCACTTGCCCAGAAGGGACCTTTCTCTGGAACTTGTGTCACCTCCCCGTTCCTGGCTCCCGCTCTGGGCTCTCCCGTCTTGAGGCCTGTCTTGGCCCCACCTTGACTACAGGCTCAAGCCTGGAGGCCAGCAGTGGCCCCAGTCACCTTGCCTCTTCCCTGTGTACATGTGCAGGTCGCTGGGAGCTTGACCAGCCTGTGCCAGCGTCAGCCACGCCTCACCTCTGCCTTCTCTCCTCCCTCCTACAGTCCAAGGAATCCTCCTCCGTGCTGAGCTGCGACATCTCTGGGAATAACAAGTACATCGTGACGGGCTCAGGGGACAAGAAGGCCACGGTGTATGAGGTGGTCTACTGAGAGAACCCCCTTCCTGCACTCGCGGGGGGAGGGTGTGCTGGAGAGACCCCAACACCCCCCCTCTCTAGTTGTACCTGTGGGCGCGGATCTCATCTGCTCTCTGGCCAACCCCCTCACATCTTCCCCTGCTGGGTGTGGGGCCAGATGGGCCGAGGGACTTCGGGGAAATAATTGTATTTGTTGCATTTCCTTCTGTCTTGGGCTGGGGAATTGGGCGCTGCTGCTTTTCTTGAGCAACTGTTACTGAAGGAAGGTCACTTTCTAGCTGTGTGGGTGTCTTTCTTTTCCCTGATCGGGATGCGATCATTCATTATGTATGAAATACTGTGTTGTATTGGGCAGTGTGGCTTAAGCCTTGCCATGTAACAAATAGCCCCCGGGTCTCAGGGGTTGAACACAATAGCTATTTCTCGGGCAAGAACCTGTGGCATTTGGGGCTCAACTCCAGGTACACTAAGGGCTCCAGGCTGGTGGAGGCTTCCCCACCTCAATATGTAACTTCAGGGTCCAGCACACCAGGAAGATGGGTCGTCATGGCTTTTAAATCCCGAGCCCAAGAGTTTCACGTGATCCCTTTTAGTGCCAGCCTTTTGAATGGCATCATCCCAAGACACTGCCCATTTACACAGTTGGGGTTTATCGTGGAGCGTGTGGTGTTTGGGGTGGCATCGGGTTTCCTTCGAGGCCCAGAGAGCCTGGCACACGATGCCTGGTCCACTGGCATCATCACAGCAAAAGTCCCAGTCCCAGAGGAGGCGGCCCAGCCAAGCGGTAAGGGAGGAAAGGTCACAAAAGACAAAGGGAACAACACGTGTCAAGACTCTGAGGAAAGGTAGGAACTTGGCCTGGTGAAAACCAGGAGGGTGGGGGGCGGGGGAAGGGGAGGTGGTTCCTCCTCAGCCACAAGGGGAGTTAGGTCTCCAGATGAAGCTTAAGCAGAGAAAGCCACGGAAGTAGGAGCCAGAGAGGGGCAGGGCTGGTAGGGGTGGTGACCTAAGCAGATCTGGGTTCCGGAAGCTCCCTCAGGCTGCCACAAGGAGCATGGATTAGGGGGGTCTGGGGGGCCGAGCTGGGATGCTGCTGGGACCTTCCGGAGGGAGACGGCAGGGTCCCTGCTGGAAACAAAAGCCACCCCAGGGGGACTTGCTGCAGATTCTTTATGGAGAAAGAGAATTCTGAGGGGCGGGAGCTAGACCTGTTGGTGCCATTTGTCCCTCCTTATCCTGGAGGGACAGGTGAGCAAATGGTGCTACCGGAGTCCCGCTGGGAGGGCCTGTTTGAAAGCACCGAGAACTCCATCCTGCAGTTGTGCAGGAAGTGGCAGGAAACCCTCTGTGAGCTGAGGAGAGATGAGCTCAGGGGAACAGGAGGAAGGGCTCCATAGCCCCCCTCCCAAGTGGGGGTTAGTGGCTTTTTTTTTTTAATGCCCTGGGCCAGAATCGAACCCGGGACCCTTCAGTCCACAGGCCAGCGCTCTATCCACTGAGCCAAACCACCCAGGGCTAGGTGTTAGTGGCTTTGATCAGCTTCTCAGAGAATGTGGACTCGAAGGCTCAGAGACCCAGGCCGGACAAAGTCCTTCCAATCTTCACAAGAGGGCAGGGTCCGCGACGCAGAACCAGGGCAGCCCTGCTTTTCCCAGTTGCTTTATTACACGTGACAAAGATCACCGGCCCACCCGTCACGACCCTCCACCGCTGCCCCCTCATTGGGGGGCAGGAGCCCGAGTTGAGATGGCAGCAGTGAGCCCCTTAGTACATGATCTGGTACACGGAGCCATGGTCCCTGGACCCCGTGGCGATCAGGCGGTTGTTAGGGGAAACGTCACAGCACATGACAGAAGTTGTCTCGGGAACCTGGGAGGAGCAGGGAGCGCAGCGTGGGGGGCTCACTCACCCTTGCCCCTACCCGTGCGTGTCAGTTCCAACGTGGTCCCTATGGGCCCTTTGCATTGGGGCTCCTGGGCTAAGCCCTGCCTGCCCTCCTCCCCCATGGTACCTGGAACTGCATGGTTCCTGAGGGCATGCTGTAGATGCTGACCAGGTTGTCCATCCCCACGCTCACCCACCACTGGCCTGGAAGGAGGCGGAGGGGCACCAAGTCAAAACTGGCAGCAGAGGGCCACGCTGCTGGGGACCTGGGAGATGGGGGAACCCACATGTCCCCAAGGGTAGCACCAGTGTGAGAGGCTCATGCGGATGAAGGGTAGAGGGGAGGAAGGGGCTCAGGGAAGGTCAGAGAGGGTTGGGCCCAGTCAGCATGGGGTGGGGCCCTGTGGGTGGCTGAGGGCCACAGAGTACTCCCCCACCCACTCCTGGCCACTCACCGAGAGGGGAGAACTTGAGGCCGAGGATGGTGCTGTCCTTACAGCCCACCATGCGCTTCTGGCCCCCGAGGGTGGACTGCAGCCACTGCTGGCCATTGGCTGTGCCCACCAGAACCCAGTCCTCCCGGGGGCTGGGGGACAGGCTTATTATCTGGGAGCAGGTGGCAGGAAAGAACCTGGTCAGGGCCCAGCTTGGCCCAGGAGGTGGGCAACAGTACGGGAACCAACCCCAGGGGCTGACCACCTGCCCATTTCCTGGTTGCAAGGCCCCAAACAAGCAACTTCGCATCTCCAAGCCTTGGTTTGCTCATCTGTAGAATGGGCTGGTCCTCTCTACTTAATAAAATTATCACAAAGACTATGAAAGTATCCGATGCTATTTGGGCAACAGGAAAGAACATTTCTAATGGCCCCTATTCTTCCTAGCACCACCAAGACTTGGGGTACTACTACCCCCCCTCCCCCCCACCTCACAGCATCCACCTCCTCCTCTAGTCTGAGACCCAGCTGCTACTCAGCCAAGCAGGCCCCTTCCCAGCCTGCGCACCTGAGACTCAAACTGGTATTCCTGGGGCTCCTTGGTCCTCAGGTCCCAGCACCGCAGGCAGGCGTCGAGACCCCCGGTCCAGATGTTACTGTCTTTGACAACTATGCTCTTGGCTCCATTCGGAGGGCCTGGCAGGTCCCTGCCCAGGAGAGGCAGCAGAAGGGGGTTGGAAGTGAGACTCTAAGCTTTGGGCCCAAGGACCATCACTCACCCAACCATCCCCAGCTGACAGACGGGGAAACTGAGATAGACTAAAAGTACCAGGACTTTTAGTTTCCTCAAACAGTCCAGCCAAGATTTGAACCCAGGTCTTCAACCCTCTCAGATCTGAGTTCAAGCAGGCAAAGGCGTTAACCTTGAGACTGCTGAGTCCCTGCTCAGCCGATGATGTCTGAAGGGGCTTCTCAGGGCGACCCTGCCCACCCCGGGGGGTCACACCTGACCACGCTGTGGTCCCGCAAGTCCCAGATCCTGATGGTGCCTTCGGTGAAGCTGGCAAAGGCCAGGCTGTCCTCCAGGTTGGCAGCCAGGGCCTGGCAAGTGAGATCTGCAGCGGGTAGCTCGTCTCTTATATGCAGGGAGGGTGCCATCAGGTCCCACACGGTCACACTGGCCAGGCTGTGGCCACCGGTCAGCAGCGCAGTGCTATTAGAGAGCAGCAGGCAGGTGCGCAGGTAGGCCCCTGGGGTCTGGGATGGGCAGAGGCACAGGTGAGCTCCCTCCCCTCCCGGGAGCTCTTCCTGCTCCCCCACAAGCCTCACCCCCGGGAACCAGCCCCACGCTCACCTGTACACGCAGGTGGCTGACCGGGAATCTGTCCTCCACCATCTGGCCGACCAGGCTCCACACCTTGACGCCATTCCTGCCACAGGTGAACACGTGCCGTGTGAAGCTGCTCACCGCTGTGGCCAGCACGGACTCCCCGTGCTTCAGCGTGCGCAGCCTCTTCATTCTGTGTGGGATGGCCAACTTCTTGGGTTGCCAGGGCAAGGCATCTGGCCTCTTCCATGTGACTTCGAAGTCCTCAGGGTCCCAGCATCTTAGGAGAGGAGACCTTGGGGTCACTGGCTATGAGCCCCTTTGCCCAGAGGGAGGCACCCATCAAGGCCCTAGGGCAGTGGTTCTCAACCTTCTGGCCCTTTAAATACAGTTCCTCATGTTGCGGCCCAACCATAGAATTATTTTTGTTGCTAATTCATAACTGTAATGTGGCTACTGTTATGAATTGTCATGTAAATATCTGATATGCAGCATGGTCTTAGGCGACCCCTGTGAAAGGGTCTTTCGGCCGCCAAAGGGGTCGAGACCCACAGGTTGAGAACCGCTGCCCTAGAGGGACTGTTTTCTTTTTCGGATGTAGGGATTTTCTCTCAGGCCTTTCCCCGCTACACTACACTTTCCCCATCTTCTACCCCCACCCCTCCAAGTATTCTCCCTGTCCCATAACCAAATACTGCACCCTTCTGCCTGCAATGATTTGTCCCCTGGAAAACTCCTGCTCATCCTTCAAGGTCCCAGCCATTATGCCCCTTCTTCTAGGCAAACTGTCTCTCGCACATCTGGCCTCCCCTAGCTTCAGACCACAAGGCTGGGGATGTCTGCCTCCAGCTCTGAAACAGCCTCTCCCCCTCCCCATTCCATGGGAGTTGCCTCCTCCAATCCCTTGAACCTGAGCTGGTCATGTGGGTAGGGATCGTGATGCTGATATGAAAGTAACCTGAGTTCCACATCCCTACCCAGACCCCTCTTCTCCAGTTACTGCAGACCGCGTGGTGGTGACGGGGAGGGTGAGGACATGCCTGTGCCTCGGGCTCTTCCACCTCCTGGGGACAGAGGTACAGGCAGGAGAGGCAGGTCTAACACTTACATGGGCTTCAGAAAGCGATAGGTTCTCCTAGCAGGCTCCTGCGGGTGGACCAAGATCAAAGCTCAGCCATGTCGGCTCTCTCTGCCCCCAGCTCCAGACTTTTTTTTTTTTTTTTTTTTTTTGAGCTCCAGACTTTTAAGGAGGGGGGAGGCGGCGCAAATCATGCCTGGGTCTTGCCTGGGTCTCACCTGGACCACACGGGACAGCATCACCCCTGGTGCCATGTCTGGCCCTATGCTCCCTTCTTGGAAACCTGGAGGGGAGATGTAGAGGGGCACAGGTGGGAGAAGAACTGGGCTGAGACAAGAGCAGTTTAGCAGCAGATATGCCCCCCCCCCAACAAGCTGCCTCCCCCCGCACCCCCCGCCGTCCCACTGGAATTACCCAAAGCATCTTCAGTATAAGGTTCTGCTCCAAAGAAGAATGGCCCTACGTTCTGGCTCTCCTGCCAGCAAGAAACAGAGTCAGACCCAAGGACCTGCCCAGGGTTAGTCTTAGAACCAGAAAACCTTAGGGAAGCCCAGGCAGCGAGGCTGGGACCAGGCAACTGCCCGAGGCCTCTGACCCAGGCAGAGTTGAGAGGATCTCGGGACAGAGTCCCGACTCTTGGAGGGCACGGAAGGGCTGAGGGTGGGGGAGGTGGGCCAATCCCACAGAAACTTGAGTACCCGCACTGGGGCCCAGCCAGGATCTCCGCCAGCCCGTTCACTTACCATGCCTGGCATCTGTTGTGTCGCTGTGGCGATGGGAGGGGAGGAAGGGATGGGGAGAGGCAGGAGAAAGACAAGGTTCAGTCTGTGCTGCCCTCCACGCGTTCTGAGGCTGCCCACTTCCCAACCTCAGGGAGACTCACGCCTGTGTCTCGATTGGTCCACCTTATCGTGGGACCCGGCAAACATCTGCCAGAGCTGCTGGGTCAGAACATCCTGCCAAAACTGGGGCTCAGAGTCCCCAGCCGGCTGTGTGTCTAGCTGGTGAGCTGGGGAGTCGCCCACCCCAGGGGGCTGCCGGAGCCAGTCAGATGACCTTGTGGCCATGACATCTTTGAAGTCTGGCCTCTGACGACCGGAGGGCTGTGGGGGCTTGACCCTTGGGTGCTGGGAAACCTTGGTACTGGCGGGTCCCCAGGAGTCCTGGTCAGCCTGTTCATCAAAGGAGACCTGGCTTACCTGGTACTGCCAGCACCGGGTTGCGAGGGACAGGAGGGTGCGCCCACACCTGTGCCCTCCCTCCTGGGGCCCAGAAACCTACCTCCCCTGGCAGGAAGCCCAGGGATCGGTTGCATGTCTCTATGTACTGTCGAAAGTGTTCTGCCTAGAGGAGGGAAACATTATTCCAGCTAAAGATGTCTAATTGGACAGCCCGGGGTGCGAACCCCCACTTGCAAGCCAGTTTCCCTGTGTGTGAAATAGGGATACACCACCTACCTTGAACATTTTGGGGTGATAACCAGTAACACAGAGCCCTCTGCACTACATAGCATAAAGCAAGCTTGTGGTACCCAGAAGCCAGTCTGGGCCGCGGCTGATAAAATCTACCCTTAGGACAGTGCTGCTACAGGATGGTAGAAAGTGGAGTCAGATCCGGTTCACATCCTGTTTTCTTGGGATGTTTGAAAAACTAAAACCGGAGCCATTTATTCTGTCTCAGGAGTTGAGCATCGACCTATGGAACCAGGAAGTCACAGTTCGATTCCCAGTCAGGGCACATTTGTGGGTTGCGGGATCGATCCCCAGTGTGGGGTGTGCAGGAGGCAGCCAATCAATGATTCCTTCTCATCATTGATGTGTCTATCTCTCTCTCCCTCTACCTTCCTCTCTAAAATCATTAAAAAATATATATATTTAAAAAAAATAGTCCTAGCTGGTTTGGCTCAGTGGCTAGAATGTCGGGCCTGTGGACTGAAGGGTCCCGGGTTCGATTCCGGTCCAGGGCATGTACCTCAGTTGCAGGCTCCTCCCCGGCCCAGGCCCTGGTCAGGGCCCGTGCAGGAGGCAACCAATGGATGTGTTTCTCTCACATCGTTGTCTCTCCGTCTTTCCCTCTCTCGTCCATTCTCTCTAAAAATCAATGGGAAAATATCCTTGGGTGAGGATTAACAACAAAAATTAAAATAAATAAACTAATTAATTAATTTAAAAAAGGTTCTATGGACATGGGAGGGACAGAGTGATCTATCTTTAAGTTTCCTTTTTTTATCTACCCACCAGCCCACGTGTGTTCTTTTTTGTTGTTGTTAATCTCCCCTGGAGGTTATTCTTTTAGCCTGTGCTCCTCCCTACCACATACCCTGCTCCCTTTTCTCCATGGCGCTGATCTGACACAGGTACTGGTTTGTTTTTAACCTCTCCGTCCATAGGGACTGTGCTGCCCTGCACAGATGCTGCCAGCCACGATGGCTATTTAAACAAAGCCACGTACAATTGAAAATGACATTCCTGCCGTTCCAACAGGCACATTTCCAGTGTTCAGCAGCCACGTGGGGTCAGTGGCTTGCAGACCAGATGGCACAAGGGCCTAGAACCAAGGACAGTGACTCCTAGACCGTGTCTACAGCCGAGGACAAGAGCAAACAAGGCTGGAACGTCCCAGCCAGCGTTCCCAAGAACGTGCACCTGGGAATGTGCGCACGTGCAGCTATATTGAATCCAGTTCCAGACTACACATAGTGTCAGCACATGGTTCTAGAGCGGCCTGCCTCATGGGGTAGCTGCCAGCTTTATCTGGCCGTTGAGCACCTGAAATGTGACTGGTGCCTCTTGTTTTAAGGCAAATAGCCACACGTGCCCATGGCCACCGTGTAGGGTAGCACTGTTGTCTGCTGGCCTGTGGCTCCCACTCCCCTCCAGCAGCTCCCCAAAGCCGCCTGGCCCAGGGCAGACTCCAAAATACTGGGGAAATGTCCTGATTCGCAAAGAAACATAGAAAGGAAACGCAACATTAGCACTAATGGCAGGCAGTCAGGTGTCTAATAGGCATTACTGCCATTCCCATTTTGCAGGCGAGAAAACTAAGGCCCAGAAAAGCAAAGCCCATTTCCCAAAGTTAGAGGAGGAGGGGGTGGGGAAGAGGGGGCAGCCAGGCAGTGTTTACCTGCCTCTTGGAACAGCCTGGTCCCTCCCCCGCCTGTTGGGCAAACAGGGTGGTGGTGGGAGGGTCTGGGATGTGGGAGCCCCTCTCTGAGCCATCAGAGCCTAGGGCTGCTGCCTCCTGGGGCCAGCAGTGATGGATTCCCCAGCTGGGCCTCCCAGCTGCAGGAGGCCCAGGGGAGCCTTCCCCAATTCGCCCTGGCTCGTTAATGCGCAATTTACTGGCACTTTAATGCACTCAGCATGAAAAGTGCTGCTCCCTCCTGCCTGCTAGCTGGCCTTCCCTGGGGAAAGCTGTGTGCAGGCAGACGGTGGGGAGTAGTGGGAGTGGGAGCAGCGTCTGGCTGCTGCTGCTGCTGCTGCTGCTTGCTTGGGACTTTAAATGCACAGCAAGGAGGCTGGGAAACAAGGAGAGGGAAATAGAGAAGAGGGGGAGGGGGAAGTGGTCTACTGGGGACCAAAAGGCCATCAAGGCTGCTAGAATCATCACCTGGGGGTGGGGAGGACGCTCCTGGGCTGAGCGGCAACAGAAGTGGCCCATCTTGGGACCTTGCCGCCCCCTCCCCTAAGTCTTATACTCAGTAAGAGCTCTCTGGCCCCTCCCCAAAACATGGTCCGCAATCTGATTACTTCTCACCACATAACTGTTCTAAATGACACACATCCGTCACCTGGCCCCCCAACCCCCACACAGCTCCTGCCCAGCTACAGTCAGCCCTCCCTGCAGCAGTCAGAGATGTCTGTGAGCACCTGAGTCCGGTCCTATCGCTGCCGACAACCCTCCAGGGCTCCCATCCCCACTGTGGTAAAAGCCCAAGTCCTCACCATGGCCCACACACAGCCCTGCACAACCTGCCCTCACTGCCTCCCCCCTCTCACTCCGCTCCAGGCACAAGAGCCTCCTTGCTGTTTCTCCAGCATGCCGGACCTGGTACTGCCCCAGGTCCTTTGCACATGCTGTTTTTCAGATACCTTCATGGCCCGCTCCCCTCTCCTTTAGTTCTCTGCTCAAATGTCAGCTTCTCAATGCGTCTTTCCTGAGCACCCTGAATTGCAACCCACTCCCATTCTGGTCCCCCATGTTCCCCGGGGGCTGCTCTGTTCCACGTCGCCCAGCCCTCACCATCTGACACTTCTATTTACCAAGCTCCTCTCACCCCAAGGGCCAGGGTTTGTCTCTGCTCTTCTTTGCTATTTTCCTGGCGCCTACAACAGCACTTGGCAAGGTGATAGATAAATATCTGTTGAATGAATAACTGTTCTGGTTGCTTCCTGCCTCTCCCCCATCTGTCTCTCCCAGTTCCCTGAGCTGCCCACCCCCAGCCCCTGCTAAATCACAGACATGGCCCTGGCCTTCTGCCAGTCACATCTGGCACAGACAGAAAGTCCTGCCAGCACCCAGGAGAAAGAGGCCAGGTGGCAGGAGGACAGGCAGGGGTGGAAGTCACGCTGCAGCCTGGGCAAGGCGCCCTGTGAAGGGAGCCAGAGCCTCCGGTGTGGACCTGTCCCTGGCTCAGATGTGAGCCAGGCCTTTGAGAACTCTCAGACATAAGGGAGAGGGTAATCCAGGTATGTCTGGCACACATAACAGGCCCTTCAGAGCTGAAGCAACTGACCTGCAAAGTGTGAAAAACACTCCTGGACTCATCTGAGCCACGCAGGAACCCAGAGAGCAGGCCAGGAAGAAGAGGCTCAGAGAGAGGATGGGAAACATACTCCCAAGGCTGTGGATCCACTGATATCCTGGGGGGTTCTAGGCCTCGCCCCTCCTCTGCCCATAGCCCTCCTGGGCTCCCACCTCCCTGGGGTAAAAAGCACAAGTCCAAGAGGCCCAAAAAGCCTGGAATGACCTGCCCCACCCCCACTCCCACCCTGCTTTCACCTCTTCCCCTTCTCCCCTGCCTTTCAAGCAGAGGCAGCTGTACCCAGAGCTCCTGGCGACGCACCTGCCTGTGATGTTCCTGCAGATCCTGCCGAACCTTCTGGAGCTACAAAGGAACAACAGGGGTCACACCGGGCGCTGGTCAATGGAAGTGGGCAAGGATCTGGAATTTGAATGCTGTGCATGCTTCTCCCCAGCTGTGTGACCCTGGGCAAGTCACTTTACCTCTCTGGTCCCTACTCTCATCAAACAGGATGGCACTTCCTGGATTTCATTCTAGATGCGAAGGTCAGAGGCCTTCCCAGAGACCTCTCCCCACCCCTTCTCTGTCCCATCCTCACCCTCTTGCTCACTCTGCTCCAAGCACACTGCCCTCCTTACTGTTCTTCCAACATGTCACACACAATCCTGCCCCAGTGCCTTTACACATACAGTACCCACTGCCTTTCCCTTTCTCTCGAGGGGTAGCAGGAGCCCTTATCTTCTGTGACCACCGCTTCCTCTCAGAAGCCCCTTCTGACTACCCTAGCTCAAAATGTGGACTCATTTTCAGCTCATCCTTTTCTATTTTCCTTTTAATTCTGACCTTTTTTTTAAAAAAAAATTTTTTTTTCTATTATTTGTCCTTCTCATCCCCTTAGAGCTGCCCTGTCCAATGTGGTAGCCACTACTCAAGTGAGGCTCTTTAAATTTAAACCAGTTAAACATTCAGGTCCTTACAAGTGCTCAATTGCCACATGTGGCTGGCAGGTGTCACACTGGAACATCATGGAAAGTTCTAGAAAACATGGCACACTAGAACATACACGCCTCAAGGGCAGGGACTCTAGTCATGTGCTGGGAGCTACAGAAGCCCCGCCTTTAAAGATGAGATTTCTGCCCTGACCGGTTTGGCTCAGTGGATGGAGCATTGGCCTGGGGACTCAAGGGTCCCAGGTTCGATTCCGGACAGGGGCATGTACCTTGGTTGCAGGCACATCCCCGGTGGGGGGCGTGCAGGAGGCAGCTGATGGATGTTTCTCTCTCATTGATGTTTCTAACTCTCTATCCCTCTCCCTTCCTCTCTGTAAAAGATCAATAAAATATATTTTAAAAAAATAAAAAATGAAAAAATAAAGATGAGATTTCTAGTTGTCACAGCAAGATTACTATTACGAAAAACTCACATGAAGCTGGGGTTCAATGGGGGTAACCCACTTGCCCCAAAATAAATTTGTCTCAAAACCCTGTTCCTGAGGCCAAACAGAACAGTCTTTCCAGGGGCTGCCCAGAGGCGCTGCCTGGGTTGTGGCTCACCATGTAGTAAAGGCTGTCCACCTGTGCCCGCAGGTGAGGCGGGAACCTGTGGGGAAGAAAGACCAGCTGGAGGCGGGTGGGGGGGTGGGGGTGGGCAGGACCTTTCCCCAGAATGAGACGCTGGTGGGAGGGGAAGAGGGTCCCCTGCAAGGGAGCACATGGAAAGCATCGGCAAGATGAATACAGTGTTAGTGCAGCACTTAAATACATATGTGAAATCACATGCATGCAAACTCACACTAAACAGCAAAAACCAAACATTTAAGGAAAAGCCAGGGTGAGGATTCCTGGCTCCCTTTGACTCCAGGTTTCCCCGTTACCGCTCCTGTCTTTGGTCGGGGACTTCTGAGCCACCAGGAGACCAGACAGGATTCCTTCCCTCCGTGGGGTCTAGGACCACAGCAGGACCTCTGACCCCCACGAACTGTCCTCACCTAGGGAACTGCTTCTTCAGGTGAGCCAGCACGCCCTGGGGGTGCAGGCCTGCAGAGTCGTCCTCCTGAGGAGCCTGGAAAGGTTGATGGGGAGTGAGATGGGACCTCCGGAAACCTGAAGGTAATTTGCCGTCTCTCTGGTTACTTAAGTGCCCAGAGAGGACCTTTCATCCTGCATCTGGCTTTAAAAACCCGAAGGACTCCCTCCTCTCGCCCTTGATGGAAGGAAGTTGCCCACTCCTGGCCTAACGGTTAGCAATGGTCATCTCTGGGAAGTAACATCTCCAGGATGGGAAATTTTGCTTGTACAATATTAACAAAACAGATGATACAGTCATGTGTTTTACACCTGGGTCATAAGAAGCTTAATTTTTAAAAAGCAAATGCCACCCTAGCCAGTGCGGCTCGGATGGTCCGGCGTCGCCCTATGCATGGAAAAGCTGCCCCTCAGATTCCAGGTCGGGCACATGCTTGGGTTTCTTTTGGGCTTAATCCCCTGTAGGGGGCGTGCAGGAGGCAGCTGATCGATGTTTCTCTGTCCCTCTCCCTTCCTCTCTCTCTAAATATCATTTAAAAATATATAAAAAGCAAGTGCCTTTGCACCTGTCAAGTATGATGGGTTAGTGACTCCAACTTAAAGGCCTGGCCAGTCACCCCATATTCCTCCATCAGAAAGAGGAGAATTAGCCTTGCCAGTTGCTCAATGGTTAGAGCATTGGCCTGCGAACGAAGGGTCTCAGGTTCGCCTCCCAGTCAAGGGTACATACCTTGTACCTTGGATGCACATTTGATCCCTGGCCCAGTCCTGGTTGGAGCCTGTGTGGGAGGCAACCAGTCCAGGTGTCTCTCTCACGTCCATGTTTCCCTCTGCCTCTTTCTTCCCCTCCTCCACCCTTCCACCCTCTCTCTCTAAAAGATCAATGGAAAAAATATCCTGTGGTGAGAATAAAAAAAAAAGAAGAAGCAGGAGAATTAGATACGAGCCCAGCCCCTCCCCCCAGAAGTTAATGCCACATCACATCCTGGCCCTCCTCACCGAAGTTTCTGGGGGCTCCACCACCCTTGGAGGGTGCCCCTGGGGGCTGGCATGGCCAGAAGAGGTCATCTTCAGGTGGCACTCACAAGGACTCTAAAAGCAACAAGGAAATGGAAGGTCCTGAGGGCAGAAAGCTAAGGCAGTGGCAGTGACAGACCAGCCCCACCCCTGCCTGGGCCTCCTGCACCACTCACCATGGTCTCCCCTCCAGGGCCCAGTCCGCAGTCAGGGCCCCCAACCCCATCCCTGACCTCCAGCGCCCCACTCATCCCCTACAGTTTATGTCCATTCAGCAAACACTCTGGTGCCTGCAGCTGTGCTAATTAATAGTAGGGCCCCTGAGGTCTTGCCCTAAGATGTGTCCCCCTATGAAGTGTCAAGGCTTGGGAACATCAGGGCTTGGGAAGGGGGGGCGGGCAGTCCGAGATTGGGGAACCCGGAGAAGAACACCAAGGCTCAACCTCAGTTTTGAGGCAATTTCCCAGAGGCGGAGAGAACACCATTGGAAAGGGGTTTTGAAGGATGAGTAAGAGCTGGCCAGGTGAATTAGGAGGAGTTTCTCAGGTAGGAGGAAAGAGACCGCTCTACCATATTCACTCTTGTAGCGCCAGGCCCCTTCCTCACTTTGCTTCTGTCCCTCGATGCCCCTCCAGGTCTGCTCACCAGCCCGGTGACCTTGCAGCCCTCCAAAAGGCCCGCGCCTACTCACCTCCCTCACAATAGAGGCTCAGAGGAGCAGGAAGGAAACCACGGAGGTCAGCCAAGTTCAGGCCGAGGGGAAGCCCCCCCTCCCCTCCCCCGGGGGGCCTTTGACCCGTCGGGCCCCGCCCCGGCCCGCCCCGGCCCCGCCCCGGC
Source organism: Murina feae (assembly GCA_004026665.1). Classification (NCBI taxonomy): domain Eukaryota; kingdom Metazoa; phylum Chordata; class Mammalia; order Chiroptera; family Vespertilionidae; genus Murina; species Murina feae. The sequence continues at coordinate 40,106 of PVJC01006237.1, read as the reverse complement.
CCGCCCCCTCCCCGCCCTGCCGCCACCTGCGCCGCGAAGCGGATCAATGTAGGATCTGCAGCTGCACGTGGGTTCGGGCTCCGGGGCGACAGTCGGCAGCTCTGACCAATCGCAAGGCCGCTTTCCCACGTGGGCCACGACCGCTATCGTTGATTGGTCGGCTCGCCCGGGCCGCTGGTCGTGCTGTCAATCAGCTCACCCGGGGCCGCGGTTTAACCCTAGCGGTGCCCTGGCGGAAACGAGCGGCTGCGTGCAAAGCCGCAGGCAGTTTGGGTGGCGGAGGAGGGCGGGGAGGAGGGCGAGGACACTGGGAAGGGCACGGGGCTTCGGGTCGGAAGGTGCCAGTTGGGGAGGGGCTGGGGGGCGTGCGATTTCATTGTTTGGTGAGAAGCCTGATAATTTTTCGCGAGGCCCAGGAGTGGCTTAGCGCAGGAGATGGAGGTTGGGGGTGGCTCTTGGAATGGGGGGAATCTTTAAAACTCTCACTTTAATTCTGAGCTATGGGCTAATAACGTTTTCGTGGCATTAAATGCCGTCCAGTGCAAAGGAAGCTTCCAGCCCCCCTTCTGAGGAAAACTTACCAGCTCCCTTTTATCCAGTGCACCCCAGGAGCCAAGCCCTAGGCTGTGCACGGTGTCGGGAATTTCCCCAGCTGCCCTCCAAGCCCAGGGACTGCAGATCTGAGGACTGAAAGCAGCTGCTGAAAGGCCTTGAGGCTGGTGCATATTTTTCCAGGTTCAAGGCCAAGGTGGGAAGCCTGGTGGGTATCTAGGCCTAGGGCCATGTCGGAGGAAAGTGGGTGGGGGGTTGTGGGGGTTGCTGAGGGACTCAAGAGTTCTGCTTTGGGCCCGGCCAGCGTGGTTCAGCGGTTGAGCATCAACCTGTGGACCAGGAGGTCAGGGTTCCATTCCCCGCCAGGGCACACGCCCAGGTTGCGGGCTTGATCCCCAGTGTGGGGCTTGCAGAAGGGGCTGATCAATGATTACCTCTCATCATTGATGTTTCTATCTCTCTCCCTCTCCCTTCCTCTCTGAAATCAATAAAAAAAATATTTTTTTAAAAGAGCTCTGGTCTGGCCTGGTTTGAAATGCCTACTCAAGATGGGAAGTGGCCCTAACCCGTTTGGCTCAGTGGATAGAGTGTTGGCCTGCTGACTGAAAGGTCCCAAGTTTGATTCCGGTCAAGGGCATGTACCTTGGTTGCAGGCACATCCCTAGTAGGGGGTGTGCAGGAGGCAGCCGATTGATGTTTCTCTCTCATCGATGTTTCTAACTATCCCTCTCCCTTCCTCTCTGTAAAAAATCAATTAAAAAATATGTTTGTTTGTTTTTTTAAAAAGATGTGGTCAGTCTGGAGTTTTGGAGTGAGAAGTCAAATTTCTGCCTACCCCAGGACCTTTGCACTAGTTATTCCCTCTGCCTGGGATAATCTGACTCACTCCCTCACCTTCAGCTCTGCCTGAGAGGTCACCACCTCAGTGAGACCTCCATTCTCCCTTTCTTGTTTTATTTACTCCAAATGTGGTTTGAATGAGAGTTCATCTTGTTTTAATCTCAGTGGCTCTAAGCCCTGTTGTGTTCAAAGTTCATATAATGTCAACAGGACTCTAACACATTCTCACAAGGAGCCACAGAATCCTGGGCAGGTGTGCTGGCTTGGGATCCACATGATCCAGAGATCTCCCATTTCCCCCGATCTGTGCTGCAGGGGAAAACAGAGTTTGGATCTTGGGACGTAGCCCTGAGAGGTTCTGGTGTAAACACATAACTGGGGTTTTGTGGCTGGTCTATGGAAGAGAAAGCGAGGGCTGCCGTGTATGGACCGCAAAACAGGTTTCACCCATGATCCCTCAACCGGCCCTTAATTGAAGTGTATTTTATTTATGGTCCAACCTGCTAATTGCCTCCCTCTGTGCGCTTGGCTTTCCCTCTGCCTGTGGGTGTAGACTTTCAGCTGAGCACACTAATTCATCCAAAGCTGGCTTGTCTTGCCTGGTTTCTGCTGGGTACCTGTCGTTGCTTGAAAGGATTACAATTTAATAAAATTTAACATTCAGTCCCTCAGATGCACTGGCCTCATGTCTAGTGCTCAGTGGTCACAGGTGGCTGGGGACTGTCCGCGTTGGACAGCGTAGATCTCGACTATTCCCATCGTTGCAGAAAGTTTACTGGACGGCACAGACCTGAGGCTCTTCGAAAACAGAAATTCTGGGTCCAGGTAGCAATGGGAAGCCTTTGACGGCAGCCATCCCGTTCCCGCTTGTTGAAAGCCCTGTGTGTGGGGTTGGGTCATATTTGGACATTTTGTTGGTATGTGCTCCCTGCTGGTTCTTTCGCTGTCCCCTGCCTAGCCCAGCCTGGCCAGCCAGCTGTGCAGCCTCCTTGAGCTCTGGGGAAGGGGATGGATGACACAACAGAGAGGAAAGGCGGAAGCACAGATTTCCTTCTTGGCTTCTGAGCTGTGCTTTCCTTGGTGGAAATCCAAGGGCTGGATGGAAGTTTGAGAGAAAAGAGGCTTGCCTTTCCAAAGCTTTGGCATTTCCTAGGCCTGTCTTGGACACCTCAGACCTGTTACCTTAGGGAGCCCAGGGTCACCTGGGTGGAGTCAAGGAAAAGCTCAGAGTGGAGACGGGGCTGTGGTGTGACACAGAGAGGTGACAGCAGGGAGATGGTGATGGGCTTTGACTGTCCCGCTCTCTCCTCCATCCCCAGGACTTCCCAGGGGCCCACTGAGCAAGAAGCAATAGCCAAGCGTCAGAAGCGAGGAAGACGCTGCAGAAAGACTGTAGGTGGAAGGACTCTGGTGTCCAGCCAGCGAGAGAATGACCAAGAGCAGCCCAAGGGGGCAAGGGCTCTCTGAAGACACTGGCTAGAGGGGGAGATGCTCGAGGGCAGGATGCCCCCCAGCTGTCCCCACTCTCAGACACCACCTGACAGCCCTTGCACTTAGGCCTGGCCCCAGGAAAAGGGAATTTATCAAATTACCTGGCCTCCTCGGAGGTTTGCTTTCCGCCACCTGGTGGAAAGAGGCTTGTATTCCTTTCCCCTGGGCCTCTGTAACGAATGACCACGAAATGCGGCTTACAACAACGGGATTCTAATACCTCACCTTCTGGAGGCCCAAAGCCCGAAATCAAGGTGTCAGCGAGGCTTCTGGGGATGGCCCGCAGTCCTTGGCCTTCCGGGGCTTGTAGACACATCATTTCAATTGTTGTGTCTGTCTTCACGCGGCCTTCTCCCCCGTGTGTGTCTCTGTTAAAATTTCCCTCTTCTTATAAGGACTCAGGTCATCGGGTTAGGGCTCACCCTGTTTCAGCATAACTTCAGCATAAGGTGACCAGATTTTAACATCGGTAAAGCGGGACACCACTGACCGCGTGGCCGCCGAAAACCGTATCTTCCCTTCCCGTTCTCCCGCCCTTCCCTAGCTTGTCGGTGCATTCTTTCCAAAAATCGGGACTTTTTTAAAACGCCGCAGGACACGGGACAAATTGTTAACGATCAGGACTGTCCCGCCAAAAGCGGGACGTCTGGTCACCTTATCTTAACATATATAATAACCCATTTCCAAGTGACATCATGTTTTCAGGTTGTGGGGGGATAGGTGAGGGGAGCGGAGTGGGGTAGTGGGTTAGGACTTGAATATATCTTTTTGGGGGACACAGTTTTGCTCTCTACAAGGCTCAAAAGAGAAATGAAGTAACTATAGTGACTCATTCACTCCTCCAGGAAGCCTGATACCCCCATTTTGCACAGGCGGAAACTGAGGTTACCTGATCTGCCCAAGGTCACATAGTTACTAAGTGGCTAAGCTTGGATTTGAACCCAGGCCATCTTGCTCCCGGCGGGGGGGGGGGGGGGGGGATGTAGCCTTATAACCCTTACACTGCGGTGCTCATGTCTAAATTAGGGTTCTGCCATTGAACTCCCACACAGGGGCATTAGGTTAGACCACCACCAGGACCCAAGCTCGGAGGAAGGCACATCCATTCCAGAAGTGGATTTTCGGATCTGCTGGATTCCGCTCTCACTTTTGAGGAAATCGAGATGTCTTAGCTAGTGTTACAGATCAAATGGCCCCCACACTTGGTGGCTTGAAACAATAAACCTCTCTCTTCTCACAGGTTCTGGTGGGCAGGAACCTGGGGGTGGCTTTGCCGGTCTGCACTGATGAGCAACGATCCAAGTTCCAGCCTTTCTTTTTCCTCTCACGGCCCAGGGTCTTTTTGCTTTAACTCTCCCCTGTCTGCTGTGTTTACGCGTTGCCGGAAGGAGGCTGCAGGGAAGACACTGTCCACACTCCGCAGTTCTTTGTGTGCCTGTCTCCGTGGCTTCTCAGGTGGCTTCACGCCTTCCAGGGGGCCCTGCCTGCGTCTGACACTCTTCCGCTTTAGGGCTGGGCGGGGAGGGCACGCTGAGGTTGCTTTTGACAGTCAAGCTGAGGCTGCCTTAGATTGCAGTTGGCCAATCCCAGTGCTGTCATGTGAATGAGTCAGTGGCTGGAGAGGCTGCAGAGTACCTTCCTGAGCGTCGTTCATTCCCTAAATGAGGGGTGAGGAGGAGGAGAAGGTAGTCTGTGCAAATTAGACATAATCCCCTAGGCCAGTGATTTTTTTTTTTTTAAGAGAACATTTATTGGGTAAATGACAGAGGTAGAAAAAGTAATTCCTGGAATAAATGGGCTTAGGAAATGAGTTATGGAGGTAAAGGAAGGGCCCTTGGAGCTCGGGAGTGAGGAAGCTAATGGTAACATTGGGAAAGTGTGTGTGTGTGTGGGGGGGGAAGGTGGGGGCAGGGAAAGGGAAAGGCTGCCTGGAGGGAGAGTGCAGCCGATTTTTTAAAAATCTTCACCAGAGAATATTTCTTCCATTGCTTTTTCAAAAAAGAAATGGTTTTATTGATTTTAAAGAGAGAGGAAGGGAGAGGGAAAGAGAGAAAAAAAATATATCCGTTGGTTGACCCCCACATGCACTGGGACCACAGCTAGAACCCACAACCTGGGCATGCGTCCTGACCTGGACTAGAACCGGCAAACTTTTGGTGCATCAGACGACCCCCAACCAACTGAGCCACACCTGCCAGAGTTCCATTGCTGCTCACAGAGAGAGGGAAGGAGGAAGGGAGGGGCAAGAGAGAAAGAGAGAGAGAGAGAGAGAGAGAGAGAGAGAGAGGTAAGAGAGACACAGCGATTGGTTGCAGGCACCCAGATAGCTGCTGGGGATCGAACCTATAACCCAGGTAGGTGCCCTTGACCAGGAATTGAACCTGAGGCCCTTTGGTGTACAGGCCAACACTCTAACTATTGAGACACACTGGAAAGGATTACGATTTTTTTAAAAATATGCTTTTATTGTGCTTATTTATTTAAATACTAGAGGCCTGGTGCACAAAATTTGTGCACAGGTGGGGTCCCTACGCCTGGCTGGCAATCAGGGTCGATTAGGTTCCTCGCTCTCCCTGCCTCCCCCACTCCTCCTTCCCTTGCTGCCTGAGTCTGTTGCTACCCATACCAGCCTGGGTGCTCAGTCCCAATCAGGCAATCAGAGACTGCAGGCTAGGGGCAGCTCCTAGTTGAGCATCTGCCCCCTGGTGGTTAGTGCACATCACAGCAACTGATAGCTCCGTCTTAATGGTTGCTTAGGCTTTTATATATATATTCTGGGGGCCAGGTGCACAAAAATTTGTGCACTCAGGAGGTCCCTCAGCCCGACCTGTGCCCTCTCACAGTCTAGGACCCCTCTGGGGATGTCCACCTGCTGGCGTGCCTGGTCAGCCTGGGTGAGGGGCTGATGGCTGTTTGCAGGCTAGCCAAGCCCCCCAGTGTGGACCCTCACCCCATTGGGGTGTGGCCAGCCTGAGTCACAGGTTGAGGGCCATTTTCAGGCTGCCCACAGCCCCTTCAGGTTTTGGGTCCCTCCTGGGGTACCTGGCCAGCCTGGGTGAGGGACTGATGGCTGTTTACAGGCTGGCCAAGCCCCCCAGTGGGGACCCTCACCCCATTGGGGTGTTGCCAGCATGGATGATGGACTGAAGGCTGTTTTCAGGCTTTCAGGCTGCCCACAGCTCCCATTGACCCAATGTTTCAGCAAGGCTGGCTGGAAGCAGGTTTCTGGGGTTTGTTTATCTTCTATAATTGATACATTGTTCCTTTAAGCCGAGGCCTAGGCAGGTAACGAAGCCTCCTGTCTGCTTCAGCTTGTGGCTTCTATAATTGACAATTATAGAGACAATGTTGCCTTAGTAGACTCTAGGCAGGCAGTTTCCTCCATCGCTCTGCTCCAAGGCTTCTATAATTGAGACAATGTTGCAAATATGTTGTTGCCTGGAGCTAGGAGAAACCCAGCTGGCAAACAGTTTTATTCCTGCTGCAATGGAAGCTGCCTGTTTACTCTGGCAGCTCCGTGACTGCCGGCCTCCATCTTGGCTAGGTTAATTTGCATACAGTCACTCTGATTGGATGGTGGGCATGGCTTAGGTGTCCCAAAGAAACGGTCAATTTCATTATTTCATTTTATTAGATTAGATACTAGAGGCCCAGTGCACAAAAATTTGTGCACTTGGGGGGGGTCCCTCAGCCCAGCCTGTGCCCTCTCGCAGTCTGGAACCCCTCAGAGGATGTCCACCTGCTGGCTTAGACTTGCACCCTAGGGGATCTGGCCTAAGCTGGCAGTCAGGCATCCCTCTGGCAGCCCAGGAGCCCTCAGGGGATGTCCACTTGCTAGTGGGGAGCAGGCCTAAGCTGCAGTTAGACATCCTTAGCATTGCTGAGGAGACGGGAGAGGCTCCCACCACCACCGCTGTACTGGCAGCCATCAGCCTGGCTTGTGGCTGAGCAGAGCTCCCTCTGTGGGAATGCACTAACCACCAGGGGGCAGCTCCTGCATTAAGCGTGTGCCCTGTGGTGGTCAGTGTGTGTCATAGTGACCAGTCATTCCCAGTGGTTCTGCTCTTAGGGTCAATTTGCATATTACCTTTTTATTATATAGGATAGAGGCCTGGTGCATGGGTGGGGGCTGGCTGCTTTGCCCTGAAAGGTGTCCTGGATCAGGGTGGGGTTCCTGCTGGGGTTCCTGGCCAGCCTGGATGAGGGGCTGAGGGCTGTTTGCAGGCTGGCCACAGCCCCTTCAAGGTGGGGGTCCCTGCTGGGGTGCCTGGCCAGCCTGGGTGAGGAGCTGATGGCTGTTTGCAGGCTGACCACAATCCCTTCAGTGTGGGCAGGTCCTGCTGGGGTGCCTGGCCAGTCTGGCTGAGTGGCTAATGGCTGTTTGCAGGCTGACTACAATCCCTTCAGTGTGGGCAGGTCCTGCTGGGGTGCCTGGCCAGTCTGGCTGAGTGGCTAATGGCTGTTTGCATGCTGGCCAAGGCCCCCAGCAACCCAAGCTCCCAGTGAGGCTGGCTGGAAGCAGGTATTTGGGATTTATTTATCTTCTATAATTGAAACTTTGTTGCCCTTAGCGGAGGCCACAGCCGCCAGGACAGGCGGGAAGCTTGGCTTCCTCCATCGCCGTGGCAACCAAGCCTCCTACTTGTTCCAGCTCCATGGCTGCCAGCTGCCATCTTGGTTGGGTTAATTTGTATATAGTCACTCTGATTGGCTGGTGGGCACTGCTTGGGTGTGGCAGCGTGACTCCAATTTGCATGTTTCTCTTTTATTAGTGTAGATAGATATTTTTATTGATTTCAGAGGGGAAGGGAAAGGGAGATAGAAACATCAATGATGAGAGAGAATCATTGATTGACTGCCTCCTGCATGCCCCACACTGGGGATGGAGCCTGCAACCCGGGCATGTGCCCTGACTAGGAATCAAACTGGTGGCCTCTTTCTTGGTTCATGGGTCAATGCTCAACCATTGAGCCACACCAGGTGGGCTAGGCTAGTGATTTTAAAATCTTTTCAGTATAGTACCCTGATCAGGGATCAAACTTGTAACCTTGGTGGACCCAGACGAGGATCCAGCCAATTGAGCTACACTGGGTGTGCTGCAGCACACAGGTTTGTCACAAGAATTGTTAAAACATGCAGTAACTAATTATTTAGTCATGGGCACTGACCTTTTTTCCCTTAGTCAAACAAACAAAAAAAAATGACAGCCAATAACACAATAGCTGTCCGGTATAAAGAAATCAAAATTATACCCATTCGTTGTCAGATTAGCAAAAAACATTCTATTTTTTGGTGTGCTGCAGAATTTTGGTAATTAATTTGAGGGCCATAAAATGAGAAAGGTTGAAAATTGCTGCCTTGGGTTGGTTCTGAGCTGAACTCATGGTCTCTGGCACCCTCTTCTGGAATAATTTTTAATTACAGATTTATTGAAGTATAATTACGTCACAATGAGGTCAACCATTTTAAGCATACTGTTTGATTATTTTTTGTATAGTTGTACAATTGTACAACCATCACCAGAACCCGATTTTAGAAAATGTCAATTGTCGCTGAAATGTCCCTCCTGTCCTTTTTGACTCAATCTTTTCTTCCCATCTGTCTCTGTAGGTGTGACTTTTCTAGAAATGTCATACGAATAGAATCGCAAAATATGTGGTCTTTTGTGCCTGGCTGCTTTCACTGAGAATACATATATTTTTAATCCTCACCCAAGGATATTTTTTCCATTTTTTTGTTTTGTTTTGTTTTTTAGAGAAAATGGAGAGGAGGAAGGAGATGGAGAGAGAGAAACATCGATGTGAGAGATACATCAATTGGTTGCCTCCTCTTCTCATCATAACTGGGCAGGGATTCAAACCTGCAACCAAGGTATGCAATCTTTGTGTGTACATATGCGTGTGCTCATGTAAATTATGCATGTTTTCCCCTGTAATTTTGAGAGTTAATTGCTTTCTGTGCCCCTTTGTCTCAAGTCAGAGGGCATTTTCTAAGAATACTGAGCTAGGGGGTTTTGAGAGTGACAAGCAGCCCTTTTGTGGTCATGCCTTTTCTCTATTGAAATAATTCTTGAACTATTCTGGATATAATGACTTTGTCAGTATGTTTTGCAAAGATTTTTTCCTTGTTGTCATTTGTTTTCTTCACAGTGGCTTTTAAAGAGTAAATATTAACAAATTTTAATGACCCACTTGATATTTTCTTGGTGTGTTTGTCCCATTTTCTGTCCTATCAAAGAGTTCTGCCTAACCTAAGGTAAACAAAGATTTTTTTCCCCCCTGTCTTTCTTTGGGACATTTTATAATCTTCCATTCAAGTCTATGATTTGTTCTGAATTGATTTGTGTCTACTGTAGTATGATGAAGTTATCAATTCTGAATAGACAGACATATCCTGAAATGGAAGACCTGCAAGAATTTTCCATTCTCTCTAAATTGAGCCTGTTAATGAAATTTCAACCAGCTGTCCCAGCTCATCCCACCTGCCACCCACCGTACACATGACCTTCTCCAGGTGTCTGAGATGGCAGCTTGCAGCCAGAAGCTGCCCACAAAGTCCTAGACCTGGCCCAGACCCACCTCAGTCACCTTGGGCCAGCCCACCAGTACCAGAAGCATCTTGCCTAGAAACTGGAAAAGGCTGGGGCTTGGTCCTCAGAAGGGGAGGAGTGAGGGTAGTAGTTAGGGCAGGTTAGAGGCTTCCTGTGTATGGTGCCAATCAAACAGCTGTGTGGGGCTTGGGAGAGACAGCAGAAGGGACCAGTGCTTGAACAGTCCCTTGTCAACTGTGACATATTAAATTTGTTATATATGCTACTTATTATTTTTTAAAATATATTTTTATTGATTTTTTACAGAGAGGAAGGGATAAGGATAGAGAGTTGAAACATCGATGAGAGAGAAACATCGATCAGATGCCTTCTGCACCCCCCCTACTGGGGATGTGCCCGCAACCAAGGTACATGCCCTTGACCGGAATCGAACCCGGGACCCTTCAGTCCGCAGGCCGACGGTCTATCCACTGAGCCAAACCGATCAGGGCTATATGCTATTTATTAATATGGATAATTTGGTTCCTCCCAACCAGAATCTAAAAAGGATGAGGGCAAGGATATTTTTCTGTTCAGTAAAGAGAACAGAGTGGGGGCTATGGAAGGTGCTTAATGAGAATGTATTTGAGGAATCCACACGCATTTTTCCTGGGTCTACCCAATGCACAAAACAAAATATTCACAAATCTGACAATATGAACGAGGTCGCCATCCAGGACAGGATATCACAAGGAATTTGTAAGGAAGAAAAGCCCCGTGTAAGAAATGCACAAAATCCGACCCCACTTCTGGAGTGAGATTCCAGGAAGAAACATTCTAACAATGGGAATATCGTTTCATACGAGTGTGTTAGCGTGAAGAAAGTGTTGGAGGAAATGAGCGTTCCTGAGTAGTCATTGTGGATTAGGGTGACTTGGGCGCCTCAGACCGGCAGGATGACCGCGCCTCCAGCCACACAGCGGTCCGTATTCTGACCGTAGCCACGCCCAGGGGCGGGTCCACATAAGCCACGCCCACAGCGCCAGCGCCAATCAGCTTCAGGCTCGCCCTGGAAGGGCGGACGGCCGTTGGGCTCCATCGCGTCCCAGCTCTGCTCTGCTCAGCGATTGGAGGAGGTAGCTCCCCCTCCCCCAACCAAGCCCCGCCTCCGTGCCACGCCAGAACCGGAAGCAAATGCGGGTATAAAGGTTCCCAGAGCTGGGGGGGGTCACTCTCCTGCCGTTGGCGCCAGGTGAGGTCTGCAGGTTGGCACATCTCGGAGGGGGAACTGGTGTTGGTGCGGGCGTTATCCGACGGTGGGGGTGTCCAGAGGTTGGCCACGGGAAGGCCTAGGGGTCGCGGCCCCCTTGGCGGTGGAAGGACCCTGTCACAGGGGTCGCCAAAGACCATCCTGCATATCAGACTTTTACGATTCATAACAGAAGCAACATTACAGTTACGAAGTAGCAACGAAAATGATGTTATGGTTGGGTCACAACGTGAGGAACTGCATTTAAAGGGCCAGAAGGTTGAGAACCACTGGTAGGCGCTCGGCCGTTTGGACGCCTGAACCTGGGAGAGTTCTTTCCGAGCTACACTTTGCTCATCTGCAGAACAGGATATCGCTTCCCCTCCAGGCTGTGTGCCCCGCAGCTCTCTGCAGGTAGGGAGCTGCAGGTAGGAAAGTGGCGCCCGAGGACTCGGGGAGGCCTGGGATCCCCTGAGCCCTTTCTCCCCATGTCCCTCCAGGCCATCACTCTCAAATTCTAAATACTGTCCAACGCGTATTCATATTCAGAACGTGGCTATTTTATCTGTCACAACTGATTGCTCGTTGTGATGAGAGTGTGCGGCCTTCCTAATAACGCTTTGTTAGGCTGTGCCATCGGGCTCACCTGCGGAGGCCACTCGAGGTGGTCGGGTAGTCAGCTCTCTTGCCTTACTTACAGAACCGCTGTTTTGTTCCGGGGAGTGATGTGCTGAGTGGAAGAAAACCAGAAACACACAATAATGAACAAAAATGCCACCTCCTACTCTTCATTGCATCCACTGATTGCCACACCCCATGGTCCTGGACAACGAGAACTCGAGAGAAGTCACTGGGGACAGGGATGACCAGCTTGCACTCCCGATTCTTTACCTCTTGCTGCCTCCCACCTCCCTTTGCGTCCATGCCTGCCTGGAATCCCCACCTGGTGCCTAGGCTGGAGGAGCCCCCTGTAGCCATGAAGTCACGGCCACCAGCTGAGGACAGGCCTAGGAGCTCAGTGGCGCAGGGAGTCAGCCACTCCACTTCTGTGGTTAACGCTGAGCATCTTTACGTGAGGAAAAGACCCCTGTGATGGTTCAGCCACTCATCCTTTTAACTTTGTTGTTGTTGTTGTTCGTCCTTACCCCAGGATATTTTTCCATTGATTCTCAGAGAGGGTGGAAGGGAGGAAGGGAAGCGGGGAGGGGAGAGAGAGAACCATGGATGTGAGAGAGACACATGGACTGGTTGCCTCCCGCATGTGCCACGGGGCCAGGGAGCAGGCCTGCAACCGAGGCAGGTGCCCTTGACCAGAATTGAACCCGAGACCATTCAGTCTGATGGCTGATGTTCTAACCACTGAGCAACAGGCTAGGGCTTTTTTAACTTAAAAATAACTAGAGTTTCACAGAGAGGTCTTGTGCACCCTTGCCCCATCTTCCTTCAGTGGCAGCCTCTTACAGAGCTTTTGTACAATGTCAAATCAGGAGACCGAGCCCTGGCCAGTGTGGCTTAGTTTAAGGTGACCAGATGTCCCACTTTTGGCGGGACAGTCCCAATTTTTAACAATTTGTCCCGCATCCCACGGCGTTTTAAAAAAGTCCCGATTTTTGGAAAGAATGCACGACAAGCTAGGGAAGGGCGGGAGGACGGGAAGGGAATATAGTTTTCGGCAGCCATGTGGCTATTTAGCCAGGATATGAGTTTTATGTTATTTTTGTTAATTTTATAATGTTAAAATTTAATAACAAATAATTGTTGAGAACTGATTATCGAGAACTGCTTATCAAAGTTCGAGTTGTTGATCAGTTGTTAGAATTCGACCACCATTGTTTGGACTTAATGCACAATGGCATTTTTTGGGATTGGCAACGACGAAAACATTTTGTAACTGTCTCTCAGACGATACACATCGTACTGCGTGCTAGTAAGCTAGTTAAACGAGATGTCATTACAAATCAGCTATTCAGATAATTTAGGTAAGTAATTTATTTATTTCATAAATACATAAATTTTCTTGAATTTAGCGGACAGTACTCGTATTATTTATATTTTATAGTGGCGGCAAAAAGTCTAGCGCCGGCCTTGAAAGTGACATGACTTACATTACCGCAAATTCAGAGGAAAAATAATACAAGTTAGTATTGTTATTATTTAGAAAGAAATATAGGATTAAAATAAAAATAATAACGCGCTTTCCTTACCAGGAACTAATGCTGCGACTGAACGCGTTTTTTCTACGGTAAATAAAGTGTGGGCATCAGAAAAATCACAATTAAGTGTTGAGACTTTGAAAGCCTTTTTATGTGTGAAATATAATTTAACAAATTCTTGTGAAAAATTTCATGACCTTTTAAACAACGACAGAAATCTACTAAAAAAAAATGCACTCACCCTGACCGGTTTGGCTCAGTAGATGGAGCGTCGGCCTGTGGACTGAAGGGTCCCGGGTTCAATTCCGGTCAAGGGCATGTGCCTTGGTTGAGGGCACATCCTCAGTAGGAGGTGTGCAGGAGGCAGCTGATCGATGTTTCTCTCTCATCGATGTTTCTGACACTCTATCCTTATCTCTTCCTCTCTGTAAAAAATCAATAAAATATATTTTTAAAAAAATTCACTCAAATGAGAAATGCCAAAGAATAAAATAATACTATACATAATTTTTTTATTTATTATATTTGTAAATTGTACTTATGTTGAAATTTAAAAAAATATATTACAATACTATTTTTGCATCCTATGAAATTTTTTTTTTTTTAAATACATTTTATTGATTCTTCACAGAGAGGAAGGGAGAGGGATAGAGAGTTAGAAACATCCATCAGCCGCCTCCTGCACACCCCCTACTGGGGATGTGCCCGCAACCAAGGCACATGCCCTTGACCGGAATCGAACCCAGGACCCTTGAGTCCACAGGCCGATGCTTTACCCACTGAGCCAAACCGGTTAGGGCCCTATGAAAATTTTTGTTGCTCCATATAGACCAAATTTTTAATCAAGAACCCCCCCACCCCCACCCCCGGTTGGGATAGGGGAGGGCAGGGGAAGGTCAAGGTGGAAAAAAAAGAAAAGAAACATATATATTGCTCTTTGTAATATTTTAAGTAATAATAAATAAATAAATACACCCCATGCCCCCCCCAATGGTGTCCCACTTTACCCATGTTAAAATCTGGTCACCTTAGCTTAGTTGGTTGGGCATCGTGCCAGTCTGGGAACATGCTCAGGTTTCAGGCTGATTCCCAGCAGGGGATGTGCAGGAGACAGCTGATTGATGTTTCACTCTGACTGATGTTTCTCTCTCACATCAATGTTTCTCTCTCACTCTTCCTCTCCCTCTCCTTTCCTCTCTCTCTAATAATCAATAAACCATTAAAAACAAAAACAGGAGCTCAACATTTGTACAATCCAAAAGGCTTATTCAGATTTTGGCAGTTTTACATGCGCGCGCGCGCGCGCGCGCGCGTGTGTGTGTGTGTGTGTGTGTGTGTGTAATTTTCTGCCATTTTATGATGTAGATTTGTGCAAACTCACCAAAATCTGTTCATTACCACAAAGATTCCTCCTGAAGCCAGTTTTAAGGATGCTTGAAATCCCTGACATATCTGATACATGGTTATTAAAATTTTTTTCCTTTCTATTGATTTTTTTTTTAATCCTCACCTGAGGCTATTTTTCTGTTGATTTTTTTTAGAGAGAGTGGATGAGAAAGGGAAAGACAAAGAGAAACATCGATGTGAGAGAAGCACATCGATTGGTTGCCTCCTGCAGGAGCCCAGACCAGGGCCTAGGCTGGGGAGAAGCCTGCAACTGAGGTATGTGCTCTTGACCTGAATCAAACCCAGGACCTTTCGGTCTGCAGGCTCTATTGTTGTACCCAGAAGTCGTGGCCCCCAAAGACTACGAGTGAGCCCCAAAACCGCTGCAAGAACATGAGAGCTTTATTATACAAGTTAATTTGGACTCCCCACTTGCCCACCGCACAATGGCGCGACGGGGGAGGGAGTGCCGGTTTCAGGCAAAACCAAAGTATTTATAGGGCTGGAAGTAGTGGGTGGGGTAACGCGTGTGGCCCCTGTTGATTGGTCGAGGGAAGGTCCTTAGCCGGGCATTTCCTCTGCATCCCTATTGGCAGATCTTCACTCTCGCACCGCCCTTCCGCCCTTACACTATCCGCTTGTTAGAGAAGAGCAAAGAAATGTCAAGCACTCTTCCTAGAGAAAGGGAGGAGCCCATTTATTAACACTGGTCACTAGTGGACTTCGGGAGAGAATTTCCAATCAGAGTGAAGTAACATACAGAGGTTTTGCTTTTTTGTTTTGTTTTGTTTTTTATCTTATTTTAAATTTATCTTTATTATCTTTATTATTACAGTTGTTCCTCTTTTCTCCCCCCATAGCTCCCCCTCTCCCAATTCCCACCCCATCCTCTGTCCTTACCTCCCCTCCCCCGTTGTCCTCATCCATAGGTATACGATTATTGTCCAGTCTCTTCCTCCACCCCAACACCCTTTTCCCCCCGAAAATTGTCAGTCCACTCCCTTTCTATGTCTCTGATTCTATTCTATTCACCAGTTTATTCTGTTCATCCAATTTTTTATTCACTTGATTTTCGGATTCACTTGTTGATAGATATGTATTTGTTGTTCATAATTTTTATCTTTACTTTTTCTTCTTCCTCTTCTCAAAGGACACCTTCCAGCATTTCATATAATACTGGTTGGGTGGTGATGAACTCCTTTAGCTTTTTTTTGTCTGTGAAGCTCTTTATCCGACCCTCAATTCTGAATGACAGCTTTGCTGGGTAAAGTAATTTTGGCTGTAGGTTCTTGCTGTTCATCACTTTGAATATTTCTTGCCACTCCCTTCTGGCCTGCAAAGTTTCTGTTGAGAAATTAGCTGACAGTTGTATGGGTGTCCCCTTGTAGGTAACTGACTGCTTTTCTCTTGCTGCTTTTAAGATTTTCTCCTTGTCTTTTGCTCTTGGCATTTTAATTATGATGTGTCTTGATGTCGTCCTCTTTGGATTCCTTTTGTTTGGGGTTCTCTGTGCTTCCAGGACTTGGAAGTCTATTTCTTTCACCAGGTAGGGGAAGTTTTCTGTCATTATTTTTTCAAATAGGTTTTCAATATCTTGCTCTCTCTCTTCTTCTGGCACCCCTATTATTCTGTTGGTATGCTTGAAGTTGTCCCAGAGGCTCCTTACACTGTCTTCATATTTCTGGATTCTTTTTTCTTTTGGCTTTTCCAATTGGGTGTTTTTTGCTTCTTGTCATATCTTTGACTTGATTCTTGCGATCCTCTAGTCTGCTGCTGGATCTCTGTATATTATTCTTTATTTCAGTCAGTGTATGCTTAATTTCTAGCTGGTCCTTTTTCATATCCTTGAGAGGATATGAAATTTATCAGCAGTCTCTAGAAAATTCTTGAAAAACCTTATAACCGTGGTTTTGAACTCTATATCCACTCTTTTGCTTTCCTCCATTTCTGTCATTTGTGAGTTGTTTCTTTGTCTCTGCATTTTGGCTGTTTCCCTGGGTTGATAGAATGGCTTTCTGAGTTAGGTGATCACTGAGAGGAATTAACCTCTAAGCCACTTGGTTATGAGAGTCAGCTGTGTCTACAGTGGGAGAACTTCTGTGCTGGAGACACCCTTATGGGGCAAGAGTTGTTTCAGTGGGGCTTTGGTGCTCACGGAATCTGCCCCAAGTATGTCCCTTGTGGATCTGAGGAGTTGACTTTAGGATGGTCCCACTCTGGCCACTGGGTGACTTTGGCTTTTGTATCTCCAGGAGGTGCTACTTTAGCCTTTGCCTGTGGCTATTCAGCCTTTTATATGCAAAAGCCTCTGCGTGCAGCTTGGGAGGGGCGGGTCCTCGGGAGTCTACAGTGCAGGGCGGAGCAACAAGCTATGGCCGCTTCTCAGCCCTGCACTAATAGACACTGGGTCTCTGTGTCCCACGGTAATTGCTGCAAGTAATGCCGAGAGAAACCTGCTTTGGATTTCCTCCCAGTGCCAGTCAGTCCCCCTTCTCCGGGTTTGCGTCTGGGTCCCCAGAAACTCGCCTGGAACTGGAGTTCAGAGCCACCGGGAGTTTGTGGCTCCCTCCGGATTGAAAAGAACTGTGTCCTCCGGCGCCAGCCCTCTCCCCAAGCCCCAAGTGCGTGCCTCCGTACCTTCATGCTTTGCTTCCGCACCTCCTCTGAGTCTCAGTCTCTTTCTAGTTGTAGAATTTTCACTCAGCCAGCCTTCCTGTAGGTGTGGGTGGTGTCCATTTTTTCTTTTTGTTGTGATATTAAAATAGTTGTGCCTGGCCGCAATTCCGGTGTTTACCTATGCCGCCATCTTGGTTTCTCTCGGTTTTGCTTTTTTATAAGCTTCTGGGTTCTTTGTCTTGAAGATATGGTTCCACCCCCTTGGGCTTACAGGAAGGCACCCAGGTGTTGGGGTTCCCAGGTCATATCAGATGATCTGCCCTGGAGCCGGCGGTAATGACCTTCCCCCTTGCCCCCACCAGGGCAGGGCATTGTTTGGTTTTTAAGGCCTGACAACCTTTCAAGACCAGCTTCCTCCTCACACTAAGCCAAACCAGCTAGGGCCCCCCTATTGATTTTTAGAGACAGAGAAAGAAAGAGGGAAAGAGGGAGAGAGAGATAGAAACATCAAAAATTGGCTGCCTCCTGCATGTCCCCTACTGGGGATTCAAGCCCTGACCTGGAATTGAACCTGTGACCTCTTGGATCCTGGGTCGATGTTCAACCACTGAGCCACCAGCTGGTCTGATATGTGATTATTTAAAATTAAATTTTCCATGTGGGTTTGTTATGGATGTGTATTTTCTTCTCTTTAAAATCTATGTGTTTTGTTTTGTTTTTATTTGAGAGAGAGAAGGAAATGGGGAGAGAGAGGAAGAGAGAGAGAGAGAGAGAGAGAGAGAGAGAGAGAGGGAGAGAGAGAGAATAGAACCCACAATCTGGTATGTGCCCTGACTGGGCATTGAGCTGGCAACCTTTAGATGCATGGCTGGATGGATGTATGTTTTCTAATTGTTGGTTTAAGATATTCATTTAAGTCCATGAGATCAAGCTCTGAGAAAATTTGAAAAACACCGTTGGTAACAAATTTTGTGCCCCAGTCTCCCATTTTGACAGTGAATTTTGCAGCTTCTTGTTTTTATTTGTCTTTATTGTTGAAAGTATTACAGATGTTCCTTTTTCCCCCATTGGTCCCCTCTATCTCACACCCTCTCCCCCTCAGGCCTTTATTACACTATTATCTGTATTCATGGATTATGCATATATGCATACTAGGGGCCCGGTGCACAAAAATTTGTGCACTTAGGGTGGTTCCTCAGCCTGGCCTGTGCCCTCTCACAGTCTGGGACCCCTCTGGGGATGTCCACCTGCTGGCGTGCCTGGCCAGCCTGGGTGAGGGGCTGATGGCTGTTTGCAGGCTGGCCAAGCCCCCCAGTGGGGACCCTCACCCCATGGGGTTGTGGCCAGCCTGGGTGAGGGGCTGATGGCTATTTTTAGGCTGGCCACTACCCTTCAGGGTTCGGGTCCTTACTGTGGTTCCTGGCCAGCCTGGGTGAGGGGCTGATGGCTGTTTGCAGCGAGGCTGGCTGGAAACTGGTATCTGGAATTTATTTAACTTCTAAAGTTGGACTTTGTTGCTTTAACTGGAGCCCTGGTCGGGTTGCCCCTGACAACCCAGGCTCCCAGCGCTTCCTTGAGCCCAAGGCTGGAAGCAGATCTCTGGGGTTTATCTTCTATAATTGAAACTTTCTTGTGGAAACTTTGTTGCCACAGCCGGCCTAGGCATACAGGAACCTTAGCTTCCTGCATCACCAGGGCAAGCCTCCTGCTTATTCCAGCTCTGTGGCTGCCGGCTGCCATCTTGGCTGGGTTAATTTGCATACAGTCGCTCTGATTGGCTGGTGGGCATGGCTGATTGGCTCGTGGGCATGGCCTGGCTGGTGGGCGTGGCTTAGGTGTCTTGGAGTGATGGTTAATTTGCATATTACTCTTTTATTAGATTAGATAAGGCTGCTTCTTTAATTATGTCCTTTTGTTGTTTTTACAGTATTTTGAGGCCAAGTTACTAGGACAATACAGATTTAGAAATTGTATATAGAGCAGCAGCCAGAAGTCTTTGAAAGTATAATTTTTTTTTGTTCCACTCATTTATGCATTCATTGGCTGCTTCCTATATGTGTCCTGACGCGAGATGGAACCCACAACCTTGGCATATTCGTATGATGCTCTAATCAACTGGACAGAGTGGGAAACCATTGCTAAATTTGTTCCACTAAACACTAATTTTATGAAGATGATTAAAATGTTTTTGCAGACATTAGAAAATGCATTTTTATAATCTATATATATAAAAAGCCAGCAACAGTAAGGGCCATAACCCTAATGACCAGTCACTATGACGCCCACTGTGGCCAGCGAACTGGTGGAATCAGGGAGTGGGGCTGGCTGGCCAACCTTGAGGCCCCCTTTCCCTCCCAGCCCACCCCTCCATCAGCTCACACCCCACCAGGATAGGCCCACAGTTCCTCCCCATGCCCAGCCTCACCCCAGATCAGGGGCAAGGCTGGCTGGCCAACCAACCATGGCTCCTCCCCCAGGCAACTGGAGCCCCCATCAGCCCCCCAATCGGGCAGGCCTGCCAGCCAATCATCTGTGGCCCCTTCCCCTAGTCACCAGGCCCTGATTGGCCAGATCTCAGAGCCAGCTGGCCAACCTCCCACCAGCTCCTCCTCCCCACCGGCCCAGCCTAATCCAGCAGGACCCTGCCCATGTACGAATTGGTGCACCGGGCCTCTCGTTATGTTCATTAAAAAATGATCATGATATTGGAATTTATATTTATACTCTATCCACTGCCAGTGGGTATTTTTGAAATCAGCATTCATAGGAAATGCTCTAGGTATTTCAGACCAATTTAAATAGAGTATTAAGAGTTTTCAGGTCCAACCCAAATTTATTGAAGCTTTTTTAGTTTTTTCTTAAATCGGTTAAAATAGGCATGCAAATACCTTAGGAATATTATAGCCTTTTATATTTCAAAATTCTATAGAGACACTTAGTAATTGATCCAAAAGACATTTCTTCGCAGCGTGAAATGCACACCTGAGAATTCTAACATCTCACACCAGTGGCTGAGCTGGAACGAGTTCTGCGTGCAGTCTAGGAACACAGAGCCCCCCGCCCCAACCTCCCCCCACCCCGGCGCTTCCCATGAGAGCAAAGACCTTGGGCCCTGGGTTGCTGACCTTGGGGTTAGGGGAGGAAGTTGGGGCCTTCTGTGTCCAAGGTCAAGCCCACGCAGAACCCCTGCCTTGCTTTGTGAGGTCACTATTGAGAGGTCAGTTCTGTCGCGGGATGACCCCTGAAGGCGCAGGTCACCAGGCCCTTGGGTCCCATCCGGGTTCGGGTTCGGGTTCGGGGCGGGGCGCTCCGCAGAGAGACTGAGTCAGGACTTCCGGTCCTAGAGCGGCGCTGAGCGGAGGCGGGATGGTCCAATCAGAGTCGTGGAGAAGGAGAGTGCCTGGAGGAATTGTCTAGTGATGGCGCGGGAGCGGGGAGAGAACTGTCCAATCACGGTGAGGGGCTCCGAGCATCGTCCAATCAGGGCCGGAGGCGGGCGCGCCAGCAGCGTGGACCGCGCTCTCCCAGGCTGGGGCCTCGGGCCGCGGAGAAGACGTGCAGGAACCATATTGGAAAAGGACAGGGAGTTGGTGAGTGCGCAGGGCCGGGCGGGTTTGACCGGCATAAGCGTCTGGAAGCAGCTGAGGGCCTGGGTCCCCGCGCAACCACCCGAACCACCGGGTCCTGAACCACCGGGTCCCGAACCGAGTCTCCTTCCTGTGCCGCCGAGGGGGCGCCCGGCGTCCTGTCCCTTACCCCCGTGGGGCGGTCCCCCGAGTCTCGACGGGAGTACGCGCCTTCTGCCTCGGGGTGAAGTCCCAGCGGCCTATTCTGCCCCCACGTGGGGAGCCGCGAGTGCCCCCCTGCGGCCAAGGGGTAGGGTTCTGGCGCCTGGGTCAGGAGATGGAGCACCGGCCAGTGTGGCTCAGTGGGTTGCGTGTCATCCCAGTCAGGGCACGTGCCCAGGTCTCAGGCTTCATTCCCAGCAGGACATCTGCGGGAGGCAGCTGATTGATATTTCTCTCTCTAAAAACCAATAGACTTTTTAAAAAGAAAACAAAAGAACAGGAGGTCAACATTGGTACAATCTGAAGGGTTTATTCAGATTTTGGCAGTTTTACATGCACGTGTGTGTGTGTGTGTGTGTGTGTGTTGTGGTATTTTATGATGTAGATTCATGCACACTGCCATCAAAATCTGTTTATTACTGTAAAGATTCCTCTTGAAGTCACTGATTTTTGTTTGTTTTCAATATTTTTTTTATTGATTTCAGAGAGGAAGGGAGAGGGAGAGAGAGATAGAAACATCAATGATGAGAATCACTGATAGGCTGCCTCCTGCAGGACTCCTACTGGGGATGGAGCCTGAAACCCAGGCATGTGCTCTGACTGGGATTCGAACCTGTGACCTCTTGGTTTCTGGGTCAGTGCTCAACTACTGAGCCACACCGGCTGGGCTGATATGTGGTTATTTAAAGTCAAATTTTCCATGTGGGTTTGTCATGGATGTGCATTTTCTTCTTTTTCTTAAAAGTATGTTTTTGTTGGTTTTAGAGAGAGTGGAAGGGAGGAGAGAGAGAGAGCGGGAGGGAGAGAAACAAACTCACAACCTGGTATGTACCCTGATCTAGAATCGAACTGACAACACTTTGATGCATGGGACTGCGTTCAACCAACTGAGCCACAGTTTATTTATTCACTAGAGGCCCAGTGCACAAACTTGTGCATAGGGAGGGACTTGGGCTTACAGGAAGGACCTGTAATCTGGAAGCCAGTCTTGGGTCTGGCCGGTGATCAGGGCCAATGTGTGGGGTGATGGTGGGGCAATCGGGGGTCCCTGCTGGCACCCGTCTTGGCTGGCTTGGGGCCTGCAGGCTGGGGGAAGCTCCTGCATTGAGCATCTGCCCCCTGTGGTCAGTGCGCATCATAGCGACTGGTCATTCCACTGTTCAGTCAGTTTGCATATTAGGCTTTTATTTTATAGGATTTATTTATTTATCTTTATTTCTTTATTGTTGAAAGTATTATAGATGTTCCCTTTTTTCCTCCATTGACCCCCTTCACCCCGCACCTGGGCACGTTCAGACCCAGTGAGGGACAATACTCAACCACTGATAATCCATATCTCCACTCACCTCACATGAAGAGGTGGAACTGTGTGTGTTCCCCTCATAATTCTGGGAAAGAGGACATTTTCTGTATTGAGATACTTTTCCCCAGCAACATGTCTGGTTCAACCCCATAAAAACAGGAGTCATGTCTGGCTCGCATGGCTCAGTGGTTGAGCATTGACCTATGAACCAGGAGGTCACAGTTCGATTCCTAGTCAGGGCACATGCCCGGGTTGCGGGCTCCATCCCCATTGTGGAGTGTGCAGGAGGCAGCCAATCAATGATTCTCTTCATCATTGATGTTTCTATCTCTCTCTCCCTTCCTCTCTAAAATCAATAAAAATATCCTATACAATAAAAGGCTAATATGCAAATCGACCAAACAGTGGTATGACCAATCGCTATGACGTGCACTGACCACCAGGGGGCAGGCGCTCAATGCAGGAACTTCCCCCTAGTGGTCAGTGTGCTCCCATAGGGGGAGTGCCGCTCAGCCAGAAGCTGGGCTCATGGCTGGCGAGTGCAGCAGTGGTGGTGGGAGCTTCTTGCCTCTTGCCTCTGCAACAGTACTAAGGACCCTTTGGAGGATGTCCGCCTGCTGGCTTAGGCCCTAGCTGGTTTTGTTCAGTGGTTAGATCATTTCCCCTCAGACTGAAGGGGCCTGGGTTCAATTCTGGTCCAGGGCACATGCCTCGTTTGCAGGCTCCATCTGCACCCTGGTTGAGGCACATGCAAGAGGCTACCAGTCAATGTTTCTCTCTGTGTGTCTCTATCCCTCCCTTCACTCTCTCTAAAAACACCAATGGAAAATGGTATCCTTGGGTGAGGATTAAAACACACACACACACGCACCATGCTTTTATCTTCTCTCTTTTTTTAATCCTCACCCAAGGAGTGAGGATCTTTTTTCCATTGTTTTTTTTAAAGGCTTCTTTCTTTTTTCTTAAAATATATTTTGATTGATTGATTTCAGAGAGGAAGGAACAGGAAGAGAGAGAGAGAGAGAGAGAGAGAGAGAGAGAGAGAGAGAGAGAGAGAGAGATAGATACATCAATGATGAGAGAGAAACATTGATCAGCAGCCTCCTGCACGCCCCCACTGGAGACCGAGCCAGCAACCTGAGCATGTGCCCTTGACCGAAATTGAACCCCAGACCCTTCAGTTCCCAGGCCGATGCTCTATCCACTGAGCCAAACCAGCCAGGGATCCATTGACTTTTTTTAAAGAGAGAATGGAAGGGAAGGTGTTGGGAGGGATGGAGAGAGAGAGCGAGAGAGAGCACATCAATATGAGAGAGACACATCAATTGGTTGTCTCCCATGTTTCACCCACTGAGCCATACCAGCCAGAGCCTGATTTATTCTTTTCTTACAATCCTGAGAAATAAGAGCTGTTTTTTTCTCCAGTGTTCTAGGTGTCTGTTTCAGATGCTCTGTGACTATCTTGTTGGTCTGTGAGCCACGTGGGCTGTCACAGTGACGACTCTTGGAGCTCATCCACCAGCCTCATGCTGGGCATGCAGCAGGATTTTTTCCATGTCACCGTTATAAATAGAAACTGAGGCTGGAACACTGCTCCCATTCCTGTTACTGCTAAAGTGCGATTCCACCCATATGAGGTCTGTCTGCCTTCATTCTAGGGGGCCCATTCTGACATGCACCAGAGGCAGGGCACTGCAGCCCCCAGGGTCAGCGCAGGGTCGGAGAGGCAGGGCTGGCCAGGCCTGGTGGCAGCCAGAGCTGGAGCACAGGGCCCATACGTGTTGGAGCGTCATCCTATGGCTCTCCTTTGAATATTTATTGATTGCCCCTTTTAGGTCTTGGTAATACTCTGCAATTTCTTTCTACAATTAAAAATCACTGATTTCTGAATACTTGAGACCTGGCCTAGGAGCTGTTTGAGGATTGCTTCAGGGTGTGGAGATACTTTAATAGAAGGATTTTGTTTCTTCTTCTCCTTTTTGTTTTTTTGCTCCTCACCCGAGGAGGATATTTTAATGGATTTCTAGAGAAAGTGGAAGGTGGGGGGGGGGGGGCAGAAAAAACATTGATGTGAGAGAGACGCGTTGATTGGTTGCCTCCCGCACATGCCCCTACCAGGGCTGAGGAACCTGCAGCCAAGATAGACGCCCGTGAGTGGGATCCAACCTGAGACCCTCTGTCTGGCACTCTAACCACCGAGCAAATCAGCAAGTGCCGATTTTGTGACTTTAAGAACCACGGATGTTCTGTTTACTTGTGTCATTTACTGAAGTCTGTGCATTTATTCCATTACATCTAATCTAAAAAACCTCTTCTTACAAGTGGTTTGTACATCTCAATCTGCTTAATCTCTGAAATTTTATTCCTTTTTTATACTTTCTCTTATTTGTCCAGTTTGTATTGTTTTTTACTACAATTGCCATTTTTCTTGAATTCTGGCCACTCCGTTGTCTGTGAGACTCCACAGGCTTGACAGATTCTTTAGGCTCTGGGCACTCCTCTTACCCATCAGGTGTGCCAGGCCCAGGCCCTGGCCTCCACCTACGCCTACAGGGTTCACCTCGGCTTGGGAGGGGTTGTATCTCTGCCTTTGGATATGAGGAGCTACACCAGGCTCCGCGGTGCTGTTGACTTCCAAGGCAGGAGTTGTTCACATCAAGCAGCACCGAAATCTCATTGCTCACAGAATTCTGACATTCTGGTTCTGGGTCTAGGAGCTCACAAGCCAAGTAGCCATTCTGTGTCATCAGAATGATGGTTTTTCAGTCTTTGCCTTTCTCAGAATCCACTCTATCTCAGTAAAAATCGTTCTTATAATTATCTGTGGATACGCCTATATCACTTGTTGCACTTGGCTTCCAGATTTTAAGCACTTATTATCCCTGAGTGTGCTGCATTTGGCTTGCCTGCTTACTGTCATTTCCCCTGAGAATATGAGCTCAGGAGTCCTGGGAATTGAGTCCAGTTCCCTGATAGCCTTCCTCATCCCCCCGCTTCACCAAAGGATATGTTGTGGTGTGTATGTGTGTGTGTGTGTGTGTGTTTTGTGGTATTTTTTTTTTCTTTAGAGAGAGAGGAAGAGGGGGTGGTAAACATTGATGTGAAAGAGAAACATTAATTGGTTGCCTCCTGTTTATGCCCTGACTGGGGATTGAACCCAGTCTAGGTATGTGCCCCAACCGGGAATCAAACCAGCAACCTTTTGGTGTACGGAGCCACCTGGCCAGGGCGCTTCCCATTTTGATAAATGTGAGCAAGTCTCCAGTTCACTGTGGGGCAGTGAGAGCAGCTTTGTGGTTTTCACCCTTTAGACGCTAGGGTTAATACACACCTAACATGATAATTTTGCTGAAATTAAACCTACACTTACTCAACGTCACTTTAAGGTTCTAGTCTCAGCCCTTATCATAGAATGTTTGTCGCCCTCCACCTTCCCCTGTGATGAGCTTTGGTCCAGGTGCAAGGCAGTGGCCACACATCATCTGATCTCCCAATGGCAGCTGGGGACCATAAAGGAAGACTCCATTGCCCAGCCGGCAAGGCCCAGTGGTTGAGCGTCGACTTATGAACAAGGAGATCATGGTTCGATTCCCAGTCAGGCCACATGCCTGGGTTGGGGGCTCGATCCCCATTGTGGGGGGTGCAGGGGGCAGCCGATCAATGATTTCCTCTCATTGATGTTTCTATCTCTCTCTCCCTCTCCTTTCCTCTCTGAAATCAATTAAAAAATAAAAGCTTAATCTAGGCCTTTGTTCCTGCAGACAGCAGAACAGCCCTCAGGAGGACCAAGTTCTGAAAAAAGGCATGACATTTGGACACGTCCAACAGAAACAGGACCCGGTCTGTGTTTGCGATGGGTGACGCTTGTCTTGCACGCGGCTTCTCTGTTGGACTTTTCATTTATCCTCGCTCATGTGGGAAGACTTTCTGTATCTCCTCTTATAAAGGGGAGCATTTGGGCATATGCATTTGGCCCACTTCCTTCCTACTTCGAGTTTCTGAGAATATTTAGCTCAACATTAGTCTTCATCTCGTGGAAGTATTTCTTAGTGAAAAGGCTGCCATTTTGACTCATTTTCTATTCTTGCCAAAGTTTCAAATAGCTAAGGTCCTTGGAGTGTTTCTTTGTTCACATGTCCAGTTGTTCTTATAAAACGTGTTTCTATTTTGGGATCAGTGTATGAAAAAAAAAAAATCCACGTATGGTCTCTTTACTTTCCTCCGTTGCACCATCTTGATCCCAAGAAACCATATGCTACCAATTACTGCAGGTTGTTTCCCGCACAGAACCAGTGGATCATGTTCTCAGTGGAATATTCTGGAGACTGAAATATCCAGTGAAGAGAAAATAGAAAGATTCACAAGCACTGGTTCCCGGTCTGTGTTTTGGAGAACACTGGGCATTTCATAGCTCTGGAGATCATCCCCAAACCCGGGAGAGGTGTTCGAGGTGAGTGGCATTCCCGCAGAATGTCTGACTGACTTGAAATTTCTGAAAAAGTCTAGCTAATCAATAGCGTCCTCAGAGAATGTCCACGAGATAACATTTTCATAAATGTGATGTAGATATTGTCTAAAACAGAATTCAGTTGAAAACCATAATCAGGAAGCCCCAGATGTAAGAAACACTGAGAGTTAGGGCTCTCTGTGAGCTCAGCCAGAGGGATAAGCTTGTTGCACATAGTAACGATGCAGACAGTGCCCAAAACATAGCCATTTGTTGGAAATGGCAACTATGTTGTCAATATAGTCATGACCAACCATGAATAAATAATTATCAAAGACATTTATAACCTTTATTGTTGTTGTTAATCCTCACCCAAAGATATTTTTTTCCGTTGATTTTTAGAGAGAAGGGAAGGGAGGAAGGGAAGGGGAGAAAGAGAGAGACAAAGTGACAGATGGACACTGATTGGTGGCTACGCACCCTTGAGCCTTTAGTGCATGGGCCGACAGTCTAACCACACCAGCCAGGGCGACATTTACAGTCTTTAATCCCCAATAGTGTGCTCCCTATCTTCAACAGTCATGTGCTGGAGACTCCCTGTGAGAGGAATGAAAGCAATGAATGTGGAGACACCCTGAACCAGATCACAGATCTCCCTGTGCACGAGACACATCTGACTGGAGTTAAACCCTGTGAATGTACGAAGTGTGGAAAAATCTCCACCGATCTTTCTTTCCTCATGAATCAGCAAAGACCTCGCACTGAACGCAAACCTCTCCCAAGTGAGGAATGTGGGAAAAGCCTCCAAGTGTGTCTTGTCTAAGCACGTGTGTGGAAACAGACCTCGTGGAGAAACACCATCAACGTCGGGATACTGGGAGATAATCTGAGAGATCTGTGAAGTCTGAGTGGTAAAAACGCCTTTCAATGTAAGAAATGTGGAAAAGCTTTCACTTGCCACTCATCCTTTCTGGGACATGTGAGAGGTCACTGCGAACAGAAAATTCACGCCTGTGAAGTACCTGGGAAAGCCTGTAGATATGATTCCTACCTTACACGACAGGTAAGAACTCCCACTGGAGAGAAGCCCTATGATGTAAGCATTGTGGCAAAACTTCCCGTTGTTACTCCCGCCTTCAAGGACACGTGAGAGAGCCCTGACCGGTGTGGCTCAGTGGATAGAGCATCGGCTTGCGGACTGAAGGGTTCGGGTTCGATTCCAATCAAGGGCATGTACCTTGGTTGTGATGCTCTCATTCATCAATGTTTCTCACTCTCTATCCCTCTCTCTTTCTCTCTGTAAAAAAAATAAATAAATAAAAAATAACATGTGAGAACACACCAGGGAGAAACTATGAGTATAAAAAGTGTGGGAAAGCCTTTGGAGTGTCTGGAATGTGGAAAAGCCTACAGTTGTTCTGCGTCCCTTCAGGAACATGTGAGAACACAGTGAAGAGAAACCCTGTGAATGGAAGGTGCGAGGGAAGCTTTTAGGCATGCTTGATGTTTTCAGGCACGTGAGAATTCAGAGTGGAGTGAAAGCATATAAATGTGAAGATGGTGGGAAAGCTCACAGTTGTTCCTCCTCCCTTCAAGAACACGTGAGAACGCACACTGGGGAGAGACCCTCGGAATGGGAGCAGTGTGGGAAAGCCTTCAGTCATCACTCCTCCCTGCGAGGACATGTGAGAACACACGGTGGGGAGGAATCTGAATGTGCACAATGTGGGAAAGCCTTCTGTACGCACCAACCTGTGAGCACATGTGAGGACACACAGTGGGGTGAAACCCTGCATACAAGGACTGGGAAGCCTTCATTCTCCCTTAATACCTTGTACATTCGAGCAAATACTGGAGAGAAACCTTCTGAGTGGAAAGAATGTGGGGAAGTCTTCAGATGTAGTACATCACATGTTTTGTACAGGGCAGGACAGAACCTTTTAAAGTGTGTGTGTGTGTGTGTTACATGTCATTAAGTTGGCTTTGACGCTGGTGGCCATATAAATGAGTCCACAGTGTCCTGTCTTAGACGGCCCTGCTTAGCTCTTAAAGACTCATATCTGTGGCTTCTTTTTCGGAGCTAATTCATTTCATAGGTGATTTCTGTTTTCCTGCTGCCTTCTATTTTCCCAGCATTATTATGGTTTCCAAAGAACCTGTCTTCTCATGATGTGCTCGGAGTAGGAAGGCTTCAGTTTTGTCATTTTTGCCTCCAGCAACGTTTCAGGATTAATTTGCACTAGGTCCCACTTGTTTATTTTATCAATGGTTCAGAGTATCAGTAGAGCTCTCCCCCAACATCATATTTTAAGCAAATTGATTTTTTTCCCTATCAGTCTTCTTCATTCCAACTTTTGCATCCGTATATAGTAATTGGGAGTGTGAGGTATGGATACTTAGCCTTGGGTCTCTAACAATGACACAGCTTTGTTCTTCGTGCTTTTTCCTAATTCTTCAATAGCTCCCCTCCCGAGTCTCAGTCTTCTCTAGATTTCTTGGCTGTGATTTCTATTTGAATTGATGACTGAAGCAATGTAAGCAAAATCTTTAACAGTTTCACCGTCCTCATTGTCTGTGTTAAAGGTATTTCTTCTGCAGTCATAATTTTTGTCTTAATGTTCAAATGCAGTCCTGCTAGTCTCATTTTTATTACAATGTCTTTTGGACCCATGGGTGCTAGTGGTTTTTATTTTTTGTTTTCTGTGCAACTTAATATAATTCTATGAAATAATATTTTTATTCCAGCTTTCCATTATGGTTCCTAGTGTGTGATCACTTGTATTATTGAAATTTCTCTTCGGGTCCAGTGCTGCAGACACTGGAATCTTTTGACATGATAACATACCTTCCCCTTTAGTCTGTATTATTGAAGGATGTACCTTTCACATTTGTTGCTGCTGGATGCCACACATGTGTTCTGCACAGCAATTAGTACTTTTTGAAAGATTTGGGAAGAAAACAGTCTCATCTAATTATGCTCATAATTTGGCCT
Organism: Murina feae; assembly: GCA_004026665.1. Lineage (NCBI taxonomy): Eukaryota > Metazoa > Chordata > Mammalia > Chiroptera > Vespertilionidae > Murina > Murina feae. The sequence continues at coordinate 10,760 of PVJC01006237.1, read as the reverse complement.
CTGCTCATTGTCCTTGATCTTGGTTGGAAATTGGACTTGATGCATTAAGTTCATGAAGAGAGTCCTGTGGTGTGAAGGTGAATGCTGCTGTCCACATAGTTCCACTGAACTGTGTTGTCAGCTTGGGTAAAGTGGGACTTTATCCCATTGTCCTTTAGTTATGGATCTGAGCGAAAGATCACGAACAGAGGAAGGTGCATGATATCTGGAGGCCGAATGAAGAAGTCATCACTCGGGTCTTCTGTACCATCAGAGACAGATGTGTGGGATGGGCCCGACTTACAATGAATTCTTCTGACTTCTGGCTCTGCCCATCTGGAACAGTTACAGCCAAACACGAACATTTGTTGTTAGTTCCCTCTTAGGCAACAGATCACAGAGACCTTTGCACAAGCTTCCCATCATGGAAATGCTTTGAGGTTTTGAGGTTTACACAATTGTTGCATTTTCCTGTAGCTCTTTGGTTTCTTCTTTTTTTCTTAATCCATTTTTTAATTTTATTTTTATATTTCTATTGATTTCAGAGAGGAAGGGAAAGGGAGAGAGATAGAAACATTAATGATGAGAGAGAACCATTGACCAGCTGCCTCCTGCATGCCCCCTACTGGGGATCAAGCCCACAACCCAGCCATGCGTCCTTGACTGGAATCGAACTCAGGACCCTTCAGCCCACAGGCCAGTGCTCTATCCATTGAACCAGACCTAGGCCTGCAGCTCTTGGTCTCTATCAAGGTGTCACTCTTAGTAATCTCTGATTTTCAACCGCCCCAGCCTTTTTGCTTTTGCTAGTATGGTTTCTGTAGGAAGTATCTTGTTCCTCTGATAGTAGTACTGTTTCCTCCCTCCACCCTAACACTTTTAATACTGTAGACACAAATGCTAGACACTTACATCCCTGATTATGTTGTTGAGGGACCCCACTAACCCTGACTTCCTTGTTTCTGGACACTTCCAGGATTGAAATAAGACTTTGTGAACATTTGTTAGTTTGTAGATTTTATCTTACAGCTGAATTCTCACTAAATGATAAACCCAGTATGTTTAGTTACTTTCCATATTTATATTTGGCTACTCACAATGTTTTGATTTGAGAAACATTGGAACCCATAACCTTTCCGTGTATGGGATGACTCTCCAACCAACTGAGCCACACCTGCCAGGCCTATCCACACTTTTTTCATATGGGATTCAAAACATTTTTTTCAAATAGAATTTTCTACATTGTTTCTTATGCAGCTACTAGAGGCCTGGTGCATGGATTCATGCAGATTGAAAGGAAGTTAATTAGAAGGTGGCCAGCGCGGCAGGACTGGGCAAGACGGGCTGGTCACACCCTGGAGCCAACCTCCCACAGCCCCTCCCCCACCCAGCCGCACCTGGAATGGTGCCGGGGCTTGAAGGGTGTCTGCGGAGTGAATGGGGTCCCTCGGCCTGGCCTACAGGGATCAGGCTGAAACCGACAGTCTGACATCCCCCAAGGAGTCCCGGACTGTGAGAGGGCACTCTTGCAAAGTTGCTGTCGCTTGGCAGCTCCTGCGTTGAGCGTCTGCCCCCTGGTGGTCAGTGTGCATCATAGCTATCGGTAGAATGGTTGCTTAGGCTTTTGTATTATGTAGATTATTACCTAGGTTTTTAAATCAACTATATACTAACAAGTATTATATATTATGTTTCATTAACTAACAGGATATGTTAAAATGTCCCATTCTGGATGATTAACTTACTCTTGTAATGGTGTCAGTGATTTATCTAAGGTTGATATTACCAATTAAGAGAACTCATCACCATACCACACTGAAAAAAAAATTATCTCAAATTATTTCAATGAGCTTAGAAAAAGCATTTTATACTGTTCAACATTTATCCATGACAAATTTCTTAGGAGTTTAGGAATAGATAAGAACTACCACAACTTTTTGAAGGCCATTGGCAAAAGCAATGTTTATGAAAGAATACATATATAAGTGGTCAAAGTTCACCTGTTCAATACAATTATATACAAAACAAAGAATACCCATGACTTCAATCCCTTCAGCAGTAGGCTAGATATCTTAGCCAATGTCTTGAGAAAAAGGTGTAAGTTTTATAAAAAAAGAAAAAAAGTCACTTATTCAGAGTTGACACATCCTATCTAATAAAAGAGTAATATGTAAATTAACCATCACTCCACAATAAAGATGGCAGAGACCACAGTGGCCAAGGTAGGATGCTGGCGGTGTTGCCCCAGCAATGTGAGCCCAGTGTCCGTGTCCCGGCCATGCAGCAGGAGGAGAGGGGAGGGCCTTGAGCCACAAGTGGAAGCTGAGAGCACGGGAAGCACCAGGAATGCTGGGAATTGTGGTTCTGGTGGCGGACGCATTGCGTGATCTCCTAGACACTCGAGCGAAGTGAGCCTGGAGCAAGTTACTGTTGTGGGTAGGGGATTGAGGGAAAGCAAAGGTGAGAGACATAAGTCAGAGTGTTGAGGAAAAATTAAAAGTAAGATATCCTGCAACTTCTAGGAAATCTCCACCAATGGAGCAAAGAATAAAAAAAAGCTCTATTATTCTGTGACCACCAAACCAGACTGTGCTGAGGTCTCACACAATTCATTCATATGATTACAAAGACAGACAGAAACTTCACTCTTTCATGTACCCAGGCAGATACAATGCCTGACATGCACGTTTTCCTGGAAGAGGACTTAAAAGCACCATTTGCTATACACCCTTTGGTAAGTCACCTTTTTGGTGGCCATCTGTGTTAGCTAATTGCCATAATCAAGAGTAAAAATTAAGAGAAACCAAGATGGTGGCATAGGTAAACACCAGCATTGCGGCCGTGCACAACCATTTTAAAACAACAACAAAAAGAAAAAACGGACACTGCCCAGACCCACAGGAAAGCTGGCTGAGTGGAAATTCTATAACAAGAAAGAGACTGAGTTTCAGAGGAGGTGCGGAAATAAAGTACAGAGGTACGGAGGCAGGCACGAAGGGGCTCGCAGAAAGGGTTGACAGCATTTCATACTGGAAGAAGGCACAAGCTCCCAAGGGCTCTGAACTCCAGTTCCAGGCGAGTTTCTGGGGACTCAGAACCATATGGGGAGGAACTGGACTGTCTGGCACCATTGGGCACCAGGAGGAACTCCAGAGCGGCTTGAGACCCGGTGCCTGTTAGAGCAGGGCTGAGAAGCAGCCATAGCTGGTTGCTCCACCTTGTAGACTCCCTGAGAGCCCGCCCCACCCAAGCTGCGTGAAGAGGCTTTTGCATATAAAAGGCTGGGAAACCTCAGGAAAAGGCTGAAATAGCACCTCCTTGGAGATATAAGTGCCAGCGTACCCAGAGGTCTCAGTGGTACAATCCTAAATACAACTCCTCAGATTCATAAGGGACACACTTGGGGCAGACTCCGTGAGCACCAAAGCCCCACTGAAACAACTCTTGCCCCATAAGGGTGTCTCCAGCACAGAAGTTCTCCCACTGTAGACACAGCTGATTCGCATAACCAAGTGGCTTGGAGGTCATTTCCTCTCAGTGATCACCTAACACAGAAAGCCACTCTATCAACCCAGGGAAGCAGCCAAAATGCAGAGACAAAGAAACAGATCACAAATGACAGAAATAGAGGAAAGCAAAATGACTAGATATAGAGTTCAAAACCACGATTTTACGGTTTTTCAAGAATTTTCTAGAAACCGCTGATAAATTTAGTGAGACCCTCAATAAATCTAATGAGACCCTTGAGGATATGAAAAAGGACCAACTAGAAATTAAACATACACTGACTGAAATAAAGAATATTATACAGAGATCCAACAACAGATTAGAGGAACACAAGAATCAAGTCAAAGAATTGAAATACAAAGAAGCAAAAAATACCCAAATGGATAAGCAAAAAGAATCCAAAAATATGAAGACAGCATAAGGAGCTTCTGGGAGAACTTCAAGCGTACCAACATCAGAATTATAGGGGTGCCAGAAGAAGAGAGAGAGCAAGATATTGAAAACATATTTGAAGATATAATGACAAAACTTCCCCCACCTGGTGAAAGAAATAGACTTCCAAGTCCAGGAAGCACAGAGAACTCCAAGCAAAAGGAACCAAAGGAGGACCACACCAAGACATATCATAATTAAAATGCCAAGAGCAAAAGACAAGGAGAGAATCTTAAAAGCTGCAAGAGAAAAGCAGTTAGTTACCTACAAGGGGGCACCCATACGACTGTCAGCTGATTTCT
>PVJC01006236.1:36438-55843 GCA_004026665.1 Murina feae | reverse complement strand
TTATATGAAATGCTGAAAGGTATCCTTTGAGAAGAGGAAGAAGAAAAAGTAAAGATAAAAATTATGAACAACAAATACATATCTATCAACAAGTGAATCTAAAAATCAAGTGAATAAAAAATCTGATGAACAGAATAAACTGGTGAATAGAATAGAATCAGAGGCATAGAAAGGGATTGGACTGACAATTTTCGGGGGGAAAAGGGTGTTGGTGGTGCGGGAAGAGACTGGACAATAATCGTATACCTACGGATGAGAATAGTGGGGGAGGGTAAGGACAGAGGGTGGGGTGGGAACTGGGAGGAGGGGAGCTATGGGGGGAAAAAGAGGAACAACTGTAATAATCTGAACAATAAAGATTGAAAAAAAAAAGAAATACTGGAATCCCCATAGATGGGTTGGGCTACCTCAAAAAAGCACATTCAAGCAACATTAAATAAATACTTATTGTGAGCTTCCTGTGAGTTGGGCCAAGTCCTTTGATGCAAACTTCCTGAAGAAACATGTTCTTATTGATTGTTCTTCTCTAAAATTACTAAAATGAAGGTCATATACAGAATTCTATCTAAACAACTTGTTTATTTTATAAAGAAAATAAAATAGAATAAGAACAGTAGGGGAAAACAAGCTCTCCAATAAGCATGTTTGATATATTTCCTGTTTCATGTATTCTCTTGCAAACTACCTAGGGACACTTTCTCATTGGCCATGATTTCCCATCATTAATGTCAATGTTTTTTGCAAAGATTTGAAATAAATAAGAAAGTGCAAAAATGGTTAGGTGCATTTTACATTAAGTAAATATGTAAATCACAATAAAAATAACATACTGATAAATGACAAATGTAAAAATTAATTTCATTGTACGTGGCACATATTTATCCCTCCCCCCTTATTTTTTACAGTGTTTTATTTCTCTTTGTCAATAAACATCTGAGATCCTATAGGAAAAATTATTTACTAGGGGGAGGTGTGGAAATGAAGGCAGGGAGAAGGGAAAAGGGTAACAGAACTACTAGTTAGAATAAAAATAAGAAAATAAGCAGCCTGGGCTGCAAGTTTGTCTGTCTGTCTCTCTGTCTGTCTCTCTGTCTGTCTCTCTGTCTCTCTCTCTCTCTCTCTCTCTCTCTCTCTCTCTCTCTCTCTCTTTCTCTCTCTCTCTCTCAAGGATTATTTTCCAGACGAAAGACTTGGGATGTGAGAGAAAAATATTGATGTCTAAAGTAAAGGAGCAATAAGGATGTTTGTTTGGGGCCCTTTGTCTACCAGACCCTAGAGAGTACATGAAATTCTTGTTCAAAGTTTGAAATCTGAGCATATTCCACACATGAACTTATACTGGAATATATAATAACTGCATTGTGAGCTCCAACATAGGTATATACAGAAAAGTTCTTTATGTTGATAAATACAACACAGTCAATACCATATAGGAGTAACTATTTGATATCTAACCTGAACAGTTTTAATAAGGCATTAAAATTTTTGTCTTATTTTTATCTTAGTTTCCAATAATATAATTCAAAATCATCCTCAAAAATAACTGACTCAATAAAAGGTACTTCATGTACATGCAAAACCCACTGATGGAATATATTTCAAGTCTGACCTTCTCTCTCTGGAGTCAGCTTTTGTCTGAGAAGATGGTTCACAATGGCACTCATGCTGACGAAGCACTGGTGGCCCAGCGTGTCCCAGTTCATACTGCTCAGCATGCTTATCGCCTCACAGACCTCATCATAGTGAATGTACTGGGAGATGATGTCTACCAGGCCCAGCTGGCCTCGAGTGAAGATACCTGTCACAAAAAAGTGTAAAGCCAAGTAAATCTTTTAAAAATAAAAAGTAAAATAACAAAAACAGAGCTAAGTTTTTGATGAAACAGTAATCATTTCTTGCGTGAGTGCTAGAAATGTGAAATTTGGGGAGCCAAGGCTATGATGGCTCTGCAGTTAAGTCTTCATTTTAACTAGTACCTACCCCCTATCTAGCTTATCCTTACCATTTCAGCACATATTAACTAATTTATACTCCATGTAAGCACTGCTTAAATTAAGTGGCTAAGCATGAGAATATTGAGATAGACCTCCCTTCCCTGGCTACTGGCCGGGGTCTTCCTTCATTCCGCACTGCCCCCTGGTGGTCAGCATACATTACAGCAAGAGATCAAACTCCAGGTCTCCCAGTTACACTTGAGGGGGGAACAATTTGCATATTAGGCTTTTATATATACAATAGGTCTTCAATTGCGATGTAATGCAATTTTCACCGTAAGTCGAAACCTACCTACATAAGCACCTACATCACTCACATGGAGCACATACACAGCAGTAATGAAGTGAAACAGTAAAAAAAAATTAAAAGAAAGATAACGATGCCTGACCTTTACTTATGGTAAATAAATAATAAAAAACATAAAGCACATATGTACATACATCGAAATGAGGGAACTTTTTTATATAAATAAATGGTAGATGGTGACGTAACCAAGCAACGACATACATTGAGTCTGATGTAACTCAAGGACTGCCTGTATACTTTGGCATTTAGAGATTATTCTCTTCTACTGAAGTAAGTAATGACTGTATTAATCCTGCTGTTGACTCCCTTCATAACTAATATTTACTATAAAATATTATGCTAAAATATAAACATATTAGTTTATCCTTTTAAGTAAAAGAAAATTCACTTCTATCTTAGAGAAACAAGAACACAAATATGGGGAAGCATTCTGATCTAGTTTTATTTTATCATCTTTTAAATATGGCTTTTTTCATTTAAAACTAACAACTTCTGTGTAAATGACAATAAATACTAGGGTTCTTAAGCAAGTTATTTTTTAAATCTTTATAAAATGGTTGGCAGTAAAATCTTTTTTTTATTCAGCCAATATTTTGAAGTTGAGTCCACAAAAACTCCTCAGTACAAATCATCATGAAGCTAAATGAGAAAATATGTGTTAAATTATTTGTAAAATGGGGTGGGGGTCCTGCTGAGGTGCCTGGCCAGTTTGCGTGAGGGGCTGATGGCTGTTTGCAGGCTGACCAAGCCCCCCAGCAGGGACTCTCACCCCATGAGGGTGGGGCCATCCTAGGTGAGGCGCTGATGGCTGTTTGCAGGATGACCACAGCCCCCAGCGAGGCTGGCTGGAAGCAGGTATCTGGGATTTATTCATCTTCTATAATTGAAACTTTGTTGCCTTGAGTGGAGGCACAGCCGGCCTAGGCAAGTGGGAAGTTTAGCTTCCTCCATAGCCAGGGTAAGCAAACCTCCTGTTTGCTCTAGCTCCCTGGCTGCCGGTGGCCATCTTGGCTGGGTTAATTTGCATATAGTCACTCTGATTGTCTGGTGGCCGTGGCTTAGGTGTAGCGGAGTGACACCTAATTTGCATAATACTCTTTTAGATTAGATTACTGCAATTTTTTTCATTATTATCATTTAGTTGCAAAGGTTATAGGTTTCAGGATTTAAAAAACTTATTAGTTCATGAGAAAAATGCCAAAATTCTCCATATTAACTTCAAGTCACATCAAAAAGAAAACCTGTGCTATGTCTAACAGGACTCAACTTGACAGGGAATCTGGGAAATTGCCCTGGTTATACTAAGCAACAAAACTTTGCTATTCTTTTTATGTTGGTAAAATCAATCAATGCTACTGACCAAAGCCTTTGTGAGCTGCAGCCAAGCACTCAAGTCCTCATAAATCAGAGTGGCTCCTTGGCAGCAGATATTAATGTGTAGGAACTTTGCAAAAAATGAAAATATCCAAACCTTTTGACTCTATCTATATCTTATATGTCTAGCAAGAGGAAGAACTGATTTTTGAGAAGTTAGTATATAATATCATAAATAATGCAAAAGGTAATAAAGGAAAAATCTTAAAAAGAAACCAAAAAAGGGACAAATGATGTATAGACAAAGATATGAAAATTGCAAACTTTGTTTTTGAAATAATGCAAGCCAGAATACAACAGCAAGACATTTTTAAAATGTTGAGAGATGGAAATGAATTAGCTTAAAATTTTGTATCTTATAATAAAAATTGAAAGTTCATGAAGAAACAATCTTAAATGAAACTAACAGAGCTCTGAAATAGTAAAGCAAAAACTGATAGAACAGGAGAAAAAGTGAATTCTACAATTATAGTTGGAGATTTCAGTCATTAATTAAGAGAACATATAAGCAGAAAGTCAGTACAAATAGAAAAATACTAAAATACACAATTCTTAAATTTGACCCAATTGACATTTATAAAACATTTCACACAATAACAGTAGTATAAACTGGGTGATAAAACATAAATTTAAATGTTTTGCAATCATACAGAATATGTTCTCTGACCAATCCAGAATTAAATTAGATATCAATACAGAAAGATAGCTGGAAAATCTCCAAATATTTAGAAATTAATCAACATTCTTTTAAATAAGAAAGAAGAAATTACAAAGTGAATTAGAAAATATTTTCAAATGAATAAAAATTTTAAAATAACAACATTTGTAAGGTATGGCTATAGCAGTACTTAAGAGGACAATTTCTAACTAACTTTTTTTTCTTGATTTTTAAAATTTTGTTTTATTGATTAAGGTATTACATATGTGTCGTTATCCCCCCATTGACACCTACCACCCCCCACTAATGTCCTCAACCCCCTGTTATCTATGTCCATTGGTTAGGCCTATATGCTTGCATACATGTCCTTTTATTGATCTCTCTCCCTTACTCCCACCATCCCCTACCACCCACCCTGAGGTTTGACTGTCTGATTGATGCTTCTCTGTCTCTGGATCTGTTTTTGTTCATCAGTTTATGTTGTTCATTATATTCCACAAATGAGTGAGATCATGTGATATTTATCTTTCTCTGTCTTATTTCATTTAGCATAATGCTCTCCAGTTCTATCCATGCTACTGCAAATGGTAAGAATTCCTTCTTTTGTTACAACAGCATAGTATTCCATTGTGTAGATGTATCACAGTTTTCTAATCCATTCACCTGCTGATGGGCACTTAGGCTGTTTCCAAATCTTAGCTATGGTAAATTGTGCTGCTATGAACATAGGGGTGCATATGTCCTTTCTGATTGGTGTATCTGGTTTCTTGGGATATATTCCTAGAAGTGGGATTACTGGGTCAAATGGGAGTTTCATTTTTAGTTTTTGTAGCAAAGTCCATACTCTCTTCCATAGTGGCTGCACCAGTCTGCACTCCCACCAGCTGTGCACAAGGGTTCCTTTTTCTCCGCATCCTCTCCAGCACTTGTTGTTTGTTGATTTGTTGATGATAGCCATTCTGACAGGTGTGAGATGGTACCTCATTGACATTTTTATTTGCATCTCTCAGATGATTAGTGACTTTGAGCATGTTTTCATATGTCTCTTGACCTTCCTTATGTCCTCTTTTGAAAAGTATCTATTTAGGTCCACTGCCCATTTTTTTATTGGATTATCTTCCTGTTGTTAAGTTGTATGAGTTCCCTGTAAATGTTGGAGATTAAACCCTTATCGGTGATAACATTGGCAAATATGTTCTCCCATGCAGTGGGCTTTCTTGTTGTTTTGTTGATGGTCTCTTTTGCTGTAGAGAGCTTTCTGTTTTGATGTAGTCCCATTTATTTTCTCTTTAGTTTCCATTGCCCTAGGAGCTGTATCAGTTCAAGATATTGCTTTGACATAAGTCTGAGATTTTGCTGCCTGTGGATTCCTCTAATATATTTATGGTTTCCCATCTTACATTTAAGTCCTTTATCCATTTTGAGTTTATTTTTTGTGTATGGTGTAAGTTGGTGGTCTAGTTTCATTTTTTTGCATGTATCTGTTCAATTTTCCCAACACCATTTATTGAAGAGACCGTCTTGACTCCATTGTATGTTCTTGCCTATTCTCTCAAACACTAATTAAGCACAGTGGTTTGGGTCGATTTCTGGGTTCTCTATTCTATACCATTGCTTTATATGTCTGTTCCTGTGCCAGTACCAGGCATTTTTGAGAACTTTGGTTTTGTAATACAGCTTGATATCTGGTATTGAGATCCCTCCTACTTTGTTCTTCTTTCTCAGGATTGCTGCAGCTATTCAGGGTCTTTTTTTTTTATCCCAGATGAATTTTTGAAAAGTTTGTTCTAGGCCTATGAAATATGCCATTGGTATTTTAATGGGGATTTCACTGAATCTATAGATTGCTTTGGGTAGTAACAACAGACCACACAGAAATACAAAAGATGGTTAAAAACTACTAGGAACAACTCTATTTCAACAAACTAGACAACATAGAGGAAATGGACATATTCCTAGAAAAATATAACCTTCCAAAACTCAATCAGTAATAATCTAAAAATCTCAATAGGCCTATAACTATGGAGGGAATTGAAGCAGTCATCAAAAAGCTTCCAGCAAACAAAAACCTGGGGCCAGGAGGCTTCACAGGGGAGTTTTACCAAACATTCAAGGAAGAACTAAAACCTGTCCTCCTGAGACTATTCCAAAAAATTCAAGAGGAAGGAACACTTTCAAACTCATTTTATGAAGCCAGCATTACCCTAATACCAAAACCAGATAAAGACAACACAATGAAGGAGAACTATAGGCCAATATCCCTCATGAACATAGATGCCAAAATCCTCAACAAAATCCTAGCAAATCGGATCCAGCAGTACATCAGAAAGATCATACACCACGATCAAGTAGGATTTATCCCAGGATGGAAGGATGGTACAATATCTGCAAATCAGTAAACATGACACTTCACAAAAACAAATTGAGAGATAAAAACCACATAGTCATATCAATTGATGCAGGAAAAGCATTTGACAAAATCTAACTCCCTTTCTTGATAAAAACCCTCAGCAAAATGGGAATAGAGGGATCATACCTCTACATAATAAAAGCCTTATAAAAACCTATAGCCAACATCACACTCAGTGGGCAAAAACTAAAACTATTTTGGCTAAGAACAGGAACGAGATAGAGATGCCCACTTTCACTACTCCTGTTCGACACAGTACTGGAAGTGCTAGCCATAGCAATTAGACAAGAAGAGATAAAAGGTTTCCAAACTGGAAAGGAAGACGTAAAGCTGTCATTATTCACAGATGACATGATACTGTACATAGAAAACCCTAAAGACTCCATCAAAAAATTATTAGACTTAACAAATGAATTTAGCAATGTAGCAGGATACAAAATTAATGCCAAGAAATCTATGGCATTTTTATACACCAGTAGTGAACTTACAGAAAGAGAGATTAAAAAACAATCCCATTTATCTTCACACCAAAAATAAAATAAGATACCTAGGAATAAACTTAACTAAGTAGGTAAAAAACTTAGGTAGAAAACTAAGTTGTTTTCTGAGTACCACAGGACACTGAAAAAAGAGATAGAGGAAGACATAAACCGATGGAAGAACATACTGTGCCCATGGACTTATAGAATCAACATCTAGCTAACTTTTTCAATTAGAAAAGAAGAAAGGTCTAAATTCAATAATTCAAGCTTCCATGTTAAGAGCCTAGGAATGAGGAAAAAAATAGCCCTACAGTAAGCAGAAATAAATAATAAAGAGAAAATAAACACTAAAGAAAAATCAATGAACTAAAAAACTGGTTCTTTGAACCAATGGAAGGTGCCATAGATTTTCTAGTCTAGCTAGGAATAATTTCTACAAAACAGCCTGGCTAGACTGGAGAGAGGAACTGCACTCAGTTGGTTGTTCTGTGTTGTTGTTTTTTAATCTAAAAATTTACCTCATGGCCATGAGTAGACTGAGAAGCTAAACTGAATAAGTAATCTAAATTTGACTTAAGGAAATAAGATTTTAGCAGTATTTTTCAGTTTTGAAGTCTAAAACCATCCCAAGGTATAGGAGCCATAGTCTCAACTGAAAATGAATTTTTTAAAAATAAATCTTTATTGTTCAGATTATTACAGATGTTCCTTTTTTTAAAACCCCCATAGCTCACCTCCACCTGGTTCCCCCTTCCACCCTGTGCCCTTACCCCCACCACTGTCTTCATCCATAGATGTAAGATTTTTGTCCAGTCTCTTCCCATACCCCTCACACCCCCTTCCCCCTGAGAAATATTAGTCCATTCCCTTTCTATGCCCTTACTTCTATTCTGTTCACCAGTTTATTCTGTTCATCAGATATTTCTATTGACTTAATTGTTATATTCCCTGGTTGATAGGTATTTGTTGTCCCTTTGTTGTTCATAGTTTTTATCTTTACCTGTTTCTTCTTCTTCCTCTTCTCAAAGAATGCCCTTCAACATTTCAAATAATCCTGGGTTGGTGGTGCTGAACTCCTTTAGTTTTTTCCTTGTCTGTGAAGCTCTTTATCTTACCATCAATTTTACATGATAGCTTTGCTGGATAGAGTAATCTTGGTTGTAGGTTCTTGCTATTCATCACTTTGAATATTTCTTGCCACTCCCTTCTGGCCTGCATGGTTTCTGTTGAGAAATCAGCTGACAGTCGTATGGGTGCCCCCTTGTAGGTGATTAAATGTTTTTCTCTTGCTGCTTTTAATAGTCTCTCTTTGTCTTTTGCTCTTGGCATTTTAATTATGATGTGTCTTGGTGTGTTCCTCCTTGGATTCCTTTTGTTTGGGGTTCTCTGTGCCTCCTGGACTTGTAAGTCCATTTCTTTCACCAGGTATGGGAAGTTTTCTATCATTATTTCTTCAAATAGGTTTTCAATATCTTGCTCTCTCTCTTCTTCTGGCACCCCTATAATTCTGATGTTGGTACACTTGAAGTTGTCCCAGGGGCTCCTTACACTATCTTCATATTTTTGGATTCTTTTTTCTTTTTTCTTTCCTGGTTGCCTGTTTTTTGGTTCCTGGTATTTCATATCTTTGACTTGATTCTTGTGGTCCTCTAGTCTGCCGTTGGATCTCTGTATATTATTCTTTATTTCAGTCAGTGTTTGCTTAATTTCTGATTGGTCCTTTGCCATTTTTTTGGTATTCTCATTAAGTTCCTTGAAGGTCTCACTTAGTTCCTCGGAGGTTCGTAGAAGATTTTTGAGTAGCTTTATAACTGTGGTTTTGAACTCTATATCCAGTTTGCTTTCCTCTGTTTCTGTCATTTGTGATCTGTTTCTTTGTCTCCACATTTTGGCTGGTTGAGTGGTGTTTTCTGTCGTAGCTGCAGTCTGTTAATTTGGCTGCAGGCAGGCAGGCAGGTGCGCAGCTTGGGGCGGGGTCTCAGAGTCACTGGGGCAGGGTCTGAGTCACTGGGGTGGGGTCTCAGAGTCACTGGGGCGGAGCAACCTGTGCTGGCTGAGGGGCAGCTCTGCAGTGCTATTTCATGCCCTGGCGTCTGCGCGCCCGAGTCCCACGTCTGGGATCACTGCAAACAGTTCTGCTAGAACGCCACAGTCGTCTTCTGCCCCGTTGCGACTGCTTGCACAGCATTCAGTGTGGCCCCAGAGGTTGTAAACCCTTCCAAGCTGCCTCCACCCTTTCCCGCCGCCGCCCCCACCCTTTCCCGCCGCCGCCCTTTCCCGCCGCCGCCGCTGCCCCACTGCCCTTTCGCGTGTCTGTACCTTTCTGTTTTCGTGCCGAGAACTTCTATTCAGTCTCCATGAGCTCCCTCTCTTCTAGTTGTAACGCTTCCACTCCCTTGGTTCTGGAGTATGGTTGTTTAGGTTTATCAATGTATTTTTTAATGTTTGTGGGAGGCTGCGCATTCAGGTATACACCTTATGCCGCCATCTTGGTTCTCTCGAAAATGAATTTTTGTAGGAACTGTTAATTGCCATTTGTACCTACTACTGTGTGTATATGTACATGTACATATGTGTACATATATACATACATACTACATGCATATGCAATACAGCCTGTCTCTATCTGACACAAGTTGCATACTGGGGCTGGTAAGCTGAGGGGAATAGTGTGGATAGGTAATGACTGCTTTTTTTTAAAATTAACAAACACTTAGCTGTTCTATGTGCATAATGGCACAAGAGCTGGATACCCAGGTGTTTGACAAAAAATGAGATGCTTGCTATTAGGTTGCAGACTGGGGTACCAGCCCAGCATTTGGCATTAAGACTGTCAAGATAGGCTAGGTTTGAATTCTCACTCTCTCTCCTTCATCCAATGGGGATTTAACAAACACTTTCAACGTTGTGGTTTGGGAGTTTATATAGGTTTGTCTTTGGATGTATAAATAGTTGATTGCTAAATATGGCCAGATTTTTCCTCACTGGCTGTTCATAAATTCTTAGGATACATCCTGGTAAATTACACTTTGTGAAATAATTGTCAAATGTGTAATTGTTGCATTTTGGGTGTACCTAATTTGATTATTTTTAAAAAACATTTCCACTTAGAGTATCTGTTTGCAGGTTAGAAAATGAGAAAATATAATTGTGTGTCTGCCTAAACTGAGAAAAAAGAGAAGACACAACCTACTAATATTGAAAACAGTCACTACAGAACTACAAACATTAAAAATAAGTGAATAATCTAACGTTATGCAAATAAATATAACTTAAAGAAATGGGTTCCTTGTAAGACCTAAACTATCAAAGCTCATTCAAGAATCACATAAATGACCTTTTATTATTTGAATTTGAATCCATAGTTTAAAAACCTTTACAATACATATTACACACACACACACACACACCGCATGTCCAAATGCCTACACTGGGGAGTTCTCGCAAACATTTAAAGAAGAAACAATATCAACTCTATACAACTCAAAATATAAAAGGAGGGAACATTTCCCAACTAATTTCATGATGTTAGCATGACACCAAAAATGACAAAGACATTTCAGGAAAATGAAAAGTACAGACCAATATTTCCCATAGATTCCAAAATCCTTAACAAAATATTAGCAAATCTACAATACATTAAAAAGATAATCATCATAAATAAGAGAGCTTTATCCCACAAACATCAGGCCACCAAAACTTCTGAAAACTAATCAATAAAATTCACCATATAACCAAACAAAACATACAGTCATTTCAACAGATGCAGAAAAAGCACTTGAAAAAGTTTAGCATCCACTCAAAATAATACATCTCAGGAGGCAAGTAGTGGAAGGGGACTTCTTCAATCTAATGACCTCATAGTTACAGTGAAAGATTAAATGTTTTCCAACGATTGGAAAGAAAGTAAGGATGTCCTCTCTTGCCATTTCTATTTAATATTATAGTGGAGGTCCTAGCTAGTATAGTAAGCCATACAGGCTGGATAAGAAGATGTAAAACTGTTTTTAATTGCAGCTATCATAGTCATTTTAGTAAAAAATTGTAAGGACTGAACAAAAAAATCACATCTAGAAAATGAATTTAACAGGATTATAGGATATATGGTCATATTTTAAGTTTTATTTCTATGTAATACCAGGAAACAATTAAAATATTATTTATAATAGCACCCCAAAACATGAACAAAATATGACAAAGTCTTTACACTTAAAATTATAGAACACTGCTGAGAGAAATTAAAGACCTGAATAAATGGAGAGATACTGTGTTTTGAGACTCAATATTGTTAAATTGTTCTTCTACCCCAATTTGACCTATAGATTGAACATAACCTCAATCAAAATCTATGAGGTCTTCCTGCAGAAAATGACAAGTCAGTTTTAAAATTTGTATAGAAATCCTAAGATCTAGAGTAGCCAAAATAATTTTGAAGAAGAGGAACAAAATTGGCCCTAGCTGGTTTGGCTCAGTGGATAGAGCGTCAATCTGTGAAGTGAAGGGTCCCAGGTTCAACTCCAGCCAAGGGCATATGCCCAGGTAGTGGGCTTGATCCCAAGTAGGGGGTGTGCAGGAGGCAGCCAATTAATGATTCTCTCTCATCATTGATGTTTCAATCTCTCTCACCCTCTCCCCTCTTCTCTGAAATCAATAAAAATATATTTAAAAAAAACAAAAACAAAATTGGAGGACTAGCAGAACCTGATTTCAAGACACTATAAAACCACAGTAATTAAGACAGTGTGATACTCAGTTACCTATAGACATATAGATCAGTAGAAAAGAGTTTATTCATAGACACACACACACACACACACACACATGCGTGCAGTCAAGGTAACTCAATGAAGAAAGGCGAATCTTTCCAACAATTGGTACTGTAACAAGTGAAAAATAATTTCAAGCCATACCTGACACCATATGCAGAAAATTTACTTGAAATAGACCATAAATCTAACT
Source organism: Murina feae (assembly GCA_004026665.1). Taxonomy (NCBI): domain Eukaryota; kingdom Metazoa; phylum Chordata; class Mammalia; order Chiroptera; family Vespertilionidae; genus Murina; species Murina feae. Next base: position 43,659 of record PVJC01006236.1, on the reverse strand, counting down.
GTAAGAACTAAAACCATAAAACTTCTAGAAGAAAATAGGGTTAGACAAAGATTCCTTAGGTCGGACATAAAAAACACAAGCCATAAAACAGAAATTTAAGAATTGGATTTCATTTAATGTGAAAACTTCTGCTACCTAAAACATGCAGTTAAGAAAATGAAAAATAAACATCACTGGAAGGAAATATTCACAACTTGTAAGATATGTAAAAAGTCTTATAATTCAGTAATAAGTAATCCAATAAAACTTGGGCAGAAGACTTGAAGATATCAGAGAAGATATATGGAAAATAAGCACACAAAAAGATGCTCAACTCCAATACTTCATCAGCGAAATACAAACTGACATCACTACACATCCACTGGAATGGCTAAAATTAAAAAGACCATTAATGCCAAGTGTGACTGAGGAGGTGGAGCAACTGGAATTCCAAAATAGTTGCTTCTTGAGTTAATCATACATTTGGCATGTGGCCCAACCATTTTATTCCTAGGTTTTCCTCAAGAGAAATTAAAATATACGTCCATACAACGACTTGCACATGAAAGTACATGGCATTTTAGCAATATTAGCTTAAATAGGAAAACAACCCAAATGTCCAACATGTGAAAAGCTGCACAAATTGTGATTTATCTGTATAATGGAATGCTACTCAGTAAAGGAAAATTTACAGATAGACACACCAAATTGAAGATTTCCACAGATTAAATAAATTCTAAAAGTCATACTGTTTGTTTTTGAGAGTGACAGCCACACACACATGCACAAACACATACACATATTGCCTGTGACTTTCAAAGTCCTACAAGAGGGAAGAAGTTAGCATCACTTGAACAATTAACTTTTCCCAACTTTGTAGGTTCCACGAGAGCACTGTGGGGGCACAGCAGGTAGATGCAACACTATCAACACCACTGTGGAAGGAGGCAGTGTGAGAACACACGCTGTGATTGGGAAGCTACATTGGTGCAGCTCAGCTGGAGAGATGAAGCCTGAGGCCAACAAGGGCTTATCAGACACTGAAGGACGTGAGGCTGGAGGATCCTCCACCCAAATCCACACTGTTAGACTAATCTGGGGTGAGAGGGATGAGAAGGTTGGTAGGCAGAAAATTATGGACAGTTGGCCACTGCGTGATCATGGGAAAACAGGAAACAACTACATATTTTAAAGTGATGACAGTCAGGCTGAATAGAATGAGATGTCTTTGACAGCGTTTAGAAGGCAGAATTGATTACATTTGATCACTAATTTGCTATGCTATTAGGGGTGAGAGGATTCCAGAATGGCTTCTGACTTGACTTCTGACTTGAGACTCAGAATGGAGAATACAGGGGAAGTAAGTTTGGGGAGAAAGATGACTTCATATCTGTACACAGTGAGTCTGCAGCACTTGTGTGCATCCAAGGGGAGGCATCCATAAAGACACATGAATAAGTGGATGTGGAGTCAGATGTGGTCTGGGCTGAACTCAGAGATGGATATTAAAAATAAACTCTTAATCTGTATAAAATGGAAGAGCAAAAAAAATGGAACCTTAGAGGGCCTCAACATTTTCATAAGTAAATGAAGGCCATAAAAAATGATGAAAAATTGCCTCTGGAATCATAGAAGGCAAGCACAGTAGGAGTTTAATGATGGTGGAAGTAGTCATCAACCATCAAATGCTGAGAAATCATCAAGTAAATAAAATAAATATATGTATCGATGAGGAAGTGACTGGTGACCTTTCCAAGCACAGTTCTAGGAGAATACGAAGGCCAGAAGCCAGAATTTGGTGCTGTGAACAGTGAATATGAAGTGAAGAAGCAGAGAAAATCAGTGTTCACTAATATTTCAATGAGAGGAAGGTGCACATTTATTTGATTAACAAAGGAGAAACAATTTTAAGAAAGAGATGTGTTTGTTTCATGGTATGATTTGGCCTGTACCGGCTGATGTAGCCAGATTTGTGGGGATCTGGGGAGGGTCACAAAGTATAGATGTCAAAGGGAAAGTTGTGGGATCCAGAGTGGAAGTAGTGGTGGAACTAGCCTAGGAGAGGAAGGACTCCTATTTCATTGAATTGAAAAGGTAAGATTTATGCAAATGTACATAAGTGGCTGGTTAGTTGGGTGGGTGGGTGGCGAAGAGCAGGTGAGCTTGATGAAGATCCAATTAAAATGTGAAATTCTCTGTGCGTTTAAAGAGAACAGTGAAGGTTGGAAAAGGCACTGGTAAGAATGGAAAAGCTTTAACATATCTCAGTAGCATAATTAGGGACCCCTTTAAAAAAATTAATCCTAGTCTGTATATGCGGAAATACGGGATAGTAACTGGCTGTCAGGTAAAGGAATTCTCATTATGTATCGCCTTGTATAAAACAGTACACTGCTTGGCTTCTCTGTGGAAGATGACTCTTCCAGCTGCCTCTTGAAAAAGACATGTTCTTTGAATTCTTCTAATAACAGTCATGATGGCCTTTACTAGTAAATCCCCAATGATCTGATTAATGATTATAAGGATTTAGAATGGAAATGTTAGCCTTGGAACAGTTTTCCTTCAACACTAACTTACCTATTCTAAGTGTCAAACTCCAAAAGTCTTAGGATGCTGGTACCAGGCAGGGCCATGTTTACAAATGACAGCGTTCTACTTTAAACTATGATCTCTCTCAGCTTCTTGAATTGTAAGCTACACCTTTCTCAAATTTTCCAAAGGCTTGCATAACAAGCACATGAAAAAAACTCATAAATGCTCCCCAGTAGGAAAACTGCACATGTAAATACCTGTTTATATATGCAGTAACTTGAATTATACATGAAAATTCCACATGGATGCCCAGAATCAGCACTGTGTTAATTCAAGAAGTATATTAAAATTTTTGGATGTATTTAGTAGCAGAGCCTTAAAAAAATCTGTCATTTAAACAGAGTTTTCTTTTAAAAAATCTGCTAGTTGGAATCTACTGTTTCAAGGAATCTACTCTTCCTAGGGAAAAAAGTAATCTGTAATAAAACATTAATCTTATAACACATTTTTTAAATCCTGGGAAACTCCATAATTAGATCCTTTAAAGACTATAAATTTCCCCCATTCTATAAAATGTAACCGTCATATTGAAAATAAAATATAAATGGTAAATGTCAGTTGCAGAAGTTATCACCTTTTCATTCGAATGCTTGACTTCTATTGGATAACTCTCTTCCAAGAGACCTTCTTGGGAAAAAGAGGTGACAGCCAACTCATTGCCTAATTGATTTAGGAGCAGTGCCCAGGGAGACAGTCCAATTAAGTTTACAAGCTGGCAATTAGCAGGGAGCCCTCTAAATCCCTACACTGAGAGCCTGTTTACTTTAGTAAGACAGCAAATGTGCTAGAGATAGGAAGAGGAAGCTGTGCTTTTTGCAAAGCTGTTGTTAGTAGGCCCACAAGGGAGGGCTGAAGAAGAGCTAGGTATATGTGGGCAGACAGCCTTCTGTTTGACAGGTAACTAACTGGGTAATTTATAGAGTGTGTGTGTGTGTGTGTTTTAACAGACATGCAAAACATCTAACATCTACTTTAATGAGTGTTGTATATGGAGACATTCAACTGTTAAAAATGCAGTGGGGCAAAGTCGAATGGGATTATCTCATAATAAGTGAAATTCCAAACATTTTTTCTTGGACAATATTAACATTATGAATAGATCCAGTTGCATTTTCATTATGTGAGAGAAGAAAAACATAGCCCTCACATTATATCCATCGTTTAGGTTAATGAAGTCATTTTCTCTAGATTTTATTTCATGTGTTCAACTTCAGAGGCAAATAGATCCATACAAAAAAACAAAGTAAACTGAGAGCTACTTAAGAAACATTATTATGACATCTTTAAAAACTTAGTTTTATACCACAGAGCCAAATCCTGTCAGGGGGTTTAAAATGTATTTACTTTTTTAAGTTTTTAAGTAGCAATAATGTGCATTAATTAAAGTCTATTTTTTCACACCTAAGCAAAGATATCTCAAGAATTTTAAATTATACAAAACTACCTAAAGAATATGAGATATTCCAGGGGAGAGCTGGAAATGGAAAACCACAAAAGGCAAATATATTGCAACTAGAGGCCTGGTGCACAACATTCATGAACTGTGGGGGTGGGAGAGGGGGCCCTTCAGCCCAGTCTGCACCCTTTGGCAGTTAGGGAAATCTCGGAGGATGTCCCACTGACATCCTTAGCACTGCCATAGACGCGGGCTGCTGTGCTCTCCAGCCATCAGCCTGGCTTCTGGCTGAGCAGAGCTCCCCCTGTGAGAGCTCACTGACCACCAGGGGGCAGCTCCTGCGTTGAGCATCTGTCCCCTGGTGGCCAGTGAGTGTCACAGCAACCAGTCATTCTGCCATTCAGTCGGTTTGCATATTACCCTTTTATTATATAGGAGGATAATAAAATTTTGTTTTAACGTTTCCTGATTGAAATGGGCTGTATGAATACAGAAATTTCATAATATTGATAAGTCCTTTTGATTTTTTTAGCTAAAAGGATAGCAAAAAAGTCACATAAATATCTTTACCAAAAGCTAGTTAAACATTTGCTTTCCTTTCTTTCAAAACACTTATTTTACACAATTCCAATCTGGTAAGCAATGGATACCTATAACCTAAAATAATATTTAAAAATAAAGTATTACAATCCTACAAAGAATTTTTTAATGGACACATTAAGTGCTTTTAAAATATTTGCAGGGTAGCTCAGTTGGTTCGACCATTGTCATGATACACCAAGATTGCAGGTTCAGTCCAAAGTCAGGGCACATACAAGAAACAATCAATGAATGCATCAATAAGTGGAACCCCAAATTGATGTCAATGTCTCTCTTCCTCTCCAAAATTAATCAATAAAAATTTTTAAATGCTAAGCAAAATAATCACATACCTATTTCTTAAAGAATTTTTTTGGTAGAGAGTTTATTTTGGAAAGTGTCAAATGTGAAATTTCAGGACTTTTATTCATCACACTGAATACTTAGTATAATTTCTGAATTCTTCAATATCATTATCTAATGATATTAAAGAATGTTTCCAAACATTTAGAAACTCATCCACAAAGCATTAAGGAAACCATATGAAAAGTATGAAAGGCAAGCATATTTATGGGATGACAAGTAGAAAATACATTCCAAGAATAGTTTGTCTTAATTATAATCTCACCATCATAAACACTTTACTTTACTTACTCACCAACTTCCTTTACTTACCAAGTTTAAACAAAAGAACACCCAAAGGGCCTCTGTTGAACCTGAGGAAGAGGAGATCACAGATGTCCCCACTTTCGGGCTTCTGAGAAGCAGCCTGTGGAGCTACCCACTGCATTTGAACAAGACTGCTGGGAACATTGAAAAATGTATTGAACTGCAGAGTCTCCCTGGGTGAGCGGTCTTCAGCCAAGAGCTGGATGTTAATAGGGGAAAGAGCCATATCAAAAATTTGCAGCTCTCCTTGGATGCTGCCAACTAGCAGAATGGTGCCACTTGGGTGGCAGCTTATTAATGAAGGCAAAAGTTCAGCCTGGGCTAAGAGAGTCACTCTACGGTGAGTTTCATAAAGAATTACGGAGGAATCTTCACAGCCCAGTATCAGTTTGTCTTCAGTAACATTCCTGCAGCAGCTAATGGCCTTGGATCTTAGTGGTATTCTGGTGACGGAGACACACTGGATTTTGTTCCGAACACACTCATAGATGCAGCTATCAGCCATGGGCTCTTTGTCTGCACTGATGGAGCACTCCACTGTCAACACCTGGTAAGTCTGTTTGGTGCTAAAACGAACATCCAGTGGATCCCATTCCGTGCGGACAGAACTCAGAATCTGTAAGAGATGTAAATTACTAGTAAATTATTTACCAGAAATATATTTCTAACTAGTAGTATAGGATAAGCAAAGGGAAAAAAACCCCTCTAGAATCCTAAGAGTCTTGTAGAGGTAGTTTACTATCAGAAAAGACATGAATGGTTAAGTAGATAAATGACCAACAGGGAAAATAATAATGTATTCATTTTAAAATAAAAAAATTAAGACCTAATAAGTAATATGAATTGTCAATACTTGTTAAGTAAAATTTTAAAAGCATCTTTGGTGTAGAACAGAAAGGCTACAAGAATTACATAGGCAGAGTAATAAAAGCAAAAAACAACAGGCCATTCCGTTTATTCATATGGAAATATGGGAGAACAAGAATCTGAAGAGTAGCATTAAAGTGGGTTTAAATATATACGAACACTGTCAAAATCTTCAAAATCAGATGCAGCACTATTAGAAAAGCACACCTGTACACATAGTAAAATTTCAGAAAACTATAAACACACACCCATGTACATGCACACACACACGTGCATGTAACATCTGGTGAAACCCAACTAAGCCCTGCATCTGAGCTAACAGTATTGTGCCCAGGCCATTTTCCCGAATTTGACAGTGCGCTGTGGTAATGGATAGAGTATTTACCCCAATACTATTGTTGGGGGAAAAGTACAGGAAAAGAATTTGCTTTTAGCAATTTAAGCAATTATTTTAGCCGTTTCTTGAGAGTAAATGATTTCAAAATGAAAACGTTTCTTGGTTTGTCTGTTTTTTAAATATATTTTATAGATTTTTTTACAGAGAGGAAGGGAGAGGGATAGAGAGTTAGAAACATCGATCAGCTGCCTCCTGCACAGCCCCTACTAGGGATGTGCCCACAACCAAGGTACATGCTCTTGACTAGAATGGAACCTGGGACCTTTCAGTCCGCAGGCCCACACTCTATCCACTGAGCAAAACCGGTTAGGGCTGGTTTGTCTGTTTTAAAGTGTATACATAGTGCTGGCTTTTGGAAGCAAAGCAGGGGGGGAGGGAGTTGATGTTAATTTTCCTTTTAAAAAATATTTTGTTATTGATTTCAGAGAGGAAGGCAGAAGGAGAGGTAGATAGAAAAAACGATGAGAGAAAATCATCAATTGGCTGCCTCCTGCATGGCACCTACTGAGCTGCAATCCAGGCACGTGCCCTGACCAGGAATGAAAGGCAGCCTCCTGGTTCACAAGTCGATGCTCAACCACTGACCCACACTGTCAGGGCTTTCTTTTCCTCCCTCCCTTCCTTCCTTTCTTCTTCCCGCTCTCCCCCTCTTTTCTCTTTTCTTTCCCTTTCCCCCATCCCCTTCCCCTTTTCCTCTCCTCCCCTCCCTTTTTCTTTCTTTCTTTTCTTTCTTTTCTTTTCT
>PVJC01006236.1:0-36338 GCA_004026665.1 Murina feae | reverse complement strand
CTTTCATCATACTCTGTCCTTGTTGGTTTTTTGTGTTTTTTTTTTTTTTTCTTCTAATAAATATTTGGGTGTGAGATATGTGTCAGGCCTTGGTCCTGGGGATGCAGCAGTAAGTCCTCACCTCAGAGAATATGCACTCCAATGGCTGAAAACAGGCAACGATTCATAAGCAAATATCCATAGGATGTTAGCAAACCTATATACTCACTTCCTAAGTACTAAGAAGAAGAATAAAGCAAAGCAAGCAGAATGAGGAGCAGCAGGAATGGAAAGGGTAGTTTACATAGAGAAATCAGGACAGGCCTTTCTGACAAAGGTGATCTGAAAGAAGTGAAAGGGAAGCCTTGGGCAGAAAAGAAACAAACATCTGATAAAAGAACCGGAATCGCAGAAGACTGACCCAGCTAGAGAAAAGGGAGCAAGGAAGAAAGTGGTGAAACGCGGAGGGAAACAGACGCGGTAGCAGCTTGTAGGCTACTTTGTAGGGACTGTGGCTTTTTCTCTAAATGAGATGAGAAGTCATAGGCAGAGGAGGGACAGGATCTGACTTGCAAATTCTAGTGTTAACTCCCACAGCTTCCCCTCCTTACTCTTCTCTTGAGTTCAAACTAAAACATGCCCTGCACTTTTCCAGCTCTGTAGCTTGTGAAATTAATTAAACAAGGAGGCCCTAAGACTGATGCAGCTCCAGTGCCATGCTGGCCTACTTAATAAGCAAACCAAAATCTAAGCTTGCAAATGCCTCAAAGTTAAAAACCAAACCTCGAAGGACAACCAATCAGGCTTTAAGCTATAGCCAGTCAAATAATGTCCTTTCTTTGCTTCTGCATTATTCTCTGTATAAGTCTTTCGCCTGGCTCCTGTCTGTGGAGTGCTTCCAGCCACTTTGAGTTTGGTGATGTCTGATTAGAATAGATTTTTGCTCAAATAGCTCTTAAATTTTTTACTATGCTTCGGTTTACCTAATAACAACTTTACTTGTGCCCTTTGCCTGAAATTCACACTCTTCACCCAGTGCCTCAGTTTTTCCTTCCAAATACACTCACCCTTTTAGAACAAAACCCAAGGCTATCCCAGTTTCTGGATTCCTGCCAGGTAGGCGGCATCCTTCCTTCCTTGGATCTCACCTCCATACTCCCTTCCCCACTCCAGCTTAGCCAATGACTCTCTGGTGACATCTGGCTTTTAATTTACTTCTAATGTTTGGTCATATGTCCTCATTTTCACCGTAAGCTTAAATCTATTTGACACTTGTGTGTGTGTGTCCGTGTAGCGGCTAGCCCAAAGCTATGCTGGTAGTAGGTGTGTAATACACTTTTTAAAACTATGAATTTTAAAAAAAGGGAAACTATAATGCTGGTTGAAATATATTTCTCATATATCTTCTATCTTTGTCCACAGTCACAACTCTCAAAACCCTGGGATTTTCCTGTGTTGAGAGTGATGAAGATGTATTTTATTATGTTAACTTTTAGAAAGCATCTAAGGATGGAGCTGGAGCCAACCTTGTGATTAGAGGGTTGGAACTTTAAGTCCTACACCCTGACATCCAGGGAGGAAGAGGAACTAGAGAGTGGATCAATAGCCAATCAATCATGCCTATGTAATGAAGCCTCCATAAAAATCCAAAAGGACCCATAGAGAACATGAAAGCTCCAGGCCCTTTCCCTAATCCTTGCCCTATGCATCTCTTCCATCTCACTGTTCTTGAGTTATATCTTTTTATAGTAAACTGGTGATACTCATAAGTAAATGTTTCCCTGAGTTCTGTGAGCTGTTTTAGCAAATAATGGAATCCAAGGAGGGGGTCTTGGGAACCTGCGATTTATAACCAGTTGGTCATTAGTATAGATAAGAGCTGGACTTATATAGGCTGGTTTCAGCCACTATGGAAAATAGTATGGAGGTTGCTAACAAAATTTAAAAATGACCTTATGATCCAGTGATATATATCCAGAGAAACCCCAAATGCTAATTAGGAAGAATTTATATACCCCTGTGTTCATTGCAGCATTATTTGCAATAGCCCAGATATGAAAGCAACTCAAGTTCTCATCAGTAGACAAGTGGATAAAAAAAGATGTGAGATATACATATGGAGTATTACTCGACCATAAAAAAGAAAAAATCTTAACATCTGTGACAGCATGGATGGACCTAGAGGATATTATGATAAGTGAAATAAGTCAGTCAGAGAAAGACAAATACTTTATGATTTCACTTAAATGTGAAATCTAAGAGTGAAATAAGTGAACAAACAAAATAGCAACAGAATCAGAGATACAGAGAGCAGACTGATGGCTGTCAAGGGGACAGGGTTTGGGAGGGCTGGGTAAAAAAGGTGAAGGGATTAAGAAGTACAAATTGGTAGTCACAAAATAGTCTCAGGGATATAAAGTACAGTATAAGGAATATATTCAATAATCCTATATAATAAAAGGGTAATATGCAAATTGCCCCTAACAGCAGAACTACTGGGAATGACTGGTCACTATGACACACACTGACCACCTGGGGGCAGATGCTCAATGAAGAAGCTGCCCCCGGGTGGTCAGTGTTCTCCCACAGGGGAGGCTCTGCTCAGCCACAAGCCAGGCTGATGGCTGCCAGCACAGTGGTGATGGTGGGAGCCTCTCCCGCCTCCTCAGCAGCACTAAGGATGTCCGACTGTAGCTTAGGCCTCCTCCCCGCTGGCAAGTGGACATCCCCCGAGGGCTCTCAGGCTACCAGAGGGATGTCTGACTGCCAGCTTAGGTCTGATCCCCCCAGGGAGTGGGCCTAAGCCAGCAGGTGGACATCCCCCAAGGGGTCCCAGACTGTGAGAGGACACAGGCAGGGCTGAGGGACCCCCCCAGAGTGCACAAATTTTTGTGCACTAGGCCTCTAATATTATAATAACTGTATCTGGTGCTAGGGGGGTATTTAAAATATTGAAGGGGCCACTTTATAAAATCTGACCACTATGCTCTACACCTGAAACCAATACAAAATAATAGTGAATATAAACTGTAATTGAAAAAGAAAATTAAAAAAAAAAGAACCTAGAGCTTTTTGAAGAAATGTTTATTTTCAGATCTGGGGCAGGAAATGTGTAAGATGAGCATGGAACATTATCATACCAGATAACAGGGAAGCTACCCAAGATCACTGAAGTAATGACAAAAAGGGGAGCTACTTTGAAGAGGCTTCCACTGGCCAAAGATAAAACAATCTGAGCTACTAAAAGGATAACAATTACAATTTATGAAAAACTATTAAGTTAACTATGTTTAAATCCATCAATTCATAATGGTATTTAAAAAGATACCTAATTGGTTCCCTTCAGGGAATGATAAGGAACCAATTCATTATCTTGAAAACTAGTAAAGAAAATAAACACTTATCCTGATTATATGAATTCAACCAATGGGAAAACAAATAGGAGATTAGTGGAACTGTCTTTTCATAAAAGTACCACAATTAGTAACTGAAAAAAAAAAACAAAATTAAAATATCACATTGTGCAACCCTAATGACTTGATGGATCTAGGCACTGAGCATCCACAGATACTAACATCACATAAAAAGAGAGAGCCTGCCATTATGTGCCTTCTGATTAAAGAAAACACCATCCCATAGTATTGCTAAAACCACTAACTTGCAGAATTTTTAAGACAGAGAGAGAGAGCCCAGCCGGTATGGCTCAGTGGTTGAACACCAACCCGGACCCAAGAGATCACCAGTTTGATTCTCAGTCAGGGCACATGCCAAGATTGTTGGCTCAAATCCTAATAGGGGGTGTGCAGGAGGTAGCCCATCGATGATGTTTTTCTCGCATCAATGTTTTTATTTCTCTATTCCTCTCCCTTCCCCCCACCTCTCTAAAAATCAGTAAAAACATTTTTTTGAAGTAGAGCAATCACTAAAAAACACACTGAGAGAAACATGTTGAACCACACCAGGAGTATGTAAGCAATAAAATCCAGAGGTAGCGCACTGCAGTTTTGACAGGTAAATTTTAAGGGAAAGAAAGGATTGGAAGGAGAATTTGTAGATTAAAAGAGATTTAAGAGATACATTAAAGTGACATTTGTAATATAAAACTACATTTTGGGGAGTGTGCATATTTACGTAATAAAAACTATTAGGTTTTACCAGAAAGTGATTAAAAGTCATGATAGAAGTTACTTCTGGGGACCAGGAATAAGTTGAAATCACAACAGAGTATGTCATGGTATTTCTGGGTGCCTGACAAAGTTCTATTTCTTGACCTAAGTGTGGATACAGGAGTGCTTCTGTTGTATTAGTTTATTAAAACACACATTTATTTTGTGTGGTTGTCTTTATGTGATTTATAATAAAGAAATTTTAAAAATCATTCCTAAAATAAAAAATCTTTGTTATTTGGTTGAAAGCTAATGCAGTAAATACATTTCTTTGGAAAAGATGCTTAAGTACTTAGGCTTTTCTGTTGCATGCATTTACAATGCTTTCTTAAAATCAAATCATACTGTATTAAAAGTCACATTTTTACTTTCCCATCAGATGTTCCTCTAAATCACTGCAAAAACAAATTTTTTTAACATTTATGGGGGGAAAGTTATCTTTGTAAGATTATATTCCCCTAGTGCTTATAACAGGTTTTTAGGTTTAATAGCTCTGCTTATGTGTGTGTGTGTTTATTACTTTCCAATAAACAAATTCAAGTGACTTGTTTTAAGTTATCTTGTAATTAACACCAATTTAAAGCATTACCAAACCCACATGGCTGAAATGTTAAAATGTCTGCTCAAATAAAAAGGGAAGGGAAGATAAATTGTTCTTTCATCTCATTTTTAACAGTGAATATATTAAATAGTTCTAAGTTAATGACAGAAACTTTCCAAAAAGAAGTATAAAGAACATGTGAAACTCAAATAAAAATACTACCATGTTACACATGATAATCCACACACATACTATTAAAAACTATTATAAAATTAATTTGCTGATAAAATTGTTCTTTTTCTGAACACTATTTATTGTATATTTTTCAAAAGAGAGTTGTTTTCCTAGACTACATACATAACTCTCTGCTTTGTAGTTCTAATTAAGATGTGTACTGTTGTTTCAAGCTTTGTAGTGTGAAATTAGACAAGCAGTTTTCTAACATCCATAAAATAAATAAAAAAATGTTCCTGCTCTGACAAACAGATAATTCAGTCACAGAGAGCTTAGTTCTGTTTCCTTTGTTTTCTTTTTTTTTTTTTTAGCTGCTTGGTAAGCCAATTTTCTACTTAGAATCTACTGCTAAAACTCTCATTTGGTTCAGTATGTGGGCTTTATCCTTTCCATGGTCTGTTATGCAAAAAGATGGCTTTAACTTTTTTTTTTTTTTTTACTGTGCTGCAAAGCAGCGGTTCTCAATTTGGATGCACATGTGAATCACCTAGGGAACCTGTAAAAGAATACTGATGCCTCCTCCCCTTTGGAGATTCTGATGTAACTGGTCTGGGTGGGCCCCTTTGTAAAAGCTCTGCAGGTGACGGTAATGTGTTGCCAAGGCAAGAAATAGCTACTCCAGGATCCTGCCAGTGCCCCCACTTTCCCCGCAAAAGCTGCTAACTATCTTTTCTGATTGAACCTGGGTGGGAAATGCCTTTAAAAAAAATTCTATAGTTTAATAGATGCAAAGATTAAATTTCTTCTCTATGAGGTTATTACTTGTTTTGTTTGAATTTTAGGGCTTAAGAATGTATTATACTTTATTCTAATATTAGTTAAAGTTTATTGGTCACTAGTGAAAAATATTTAAAGACATACACCTGAACATTACTTTTACATGGTTGTGGTTTTAATTCATGATAACCTAAAAAAAAAGTGTTACAAATCACAGATTGTCTTTACACTCAAAAAAGAAACAATTATTTCCCTAAATATTTCTTCCAAAACACATTCACCTTTTGCATATAGACGTTCACAGGAGGTTCAAGAAAATAAATTTTTCCAATTTTTCCAGTTTTGTTTTGAGAGAATGACTGAAAGGCCCAAATCCAATACAACAGTAACTTGCCAAAAAGATGAATTACATATCTGAACATATTAGGACTGAAAAGGGGGACATTAACTATGCAATCAGTGGTGAATAATTTAAAATAATGTGCAAGTATCAGATAACATTTAGTAAAATCTATTCAAATACTTACATAAAATGGATAGAGTTTCCAGAAATACAACTTTATTAAAATCTATTCAAATACTTACAGAAAATGTATAAGTTTCCAGAAATACAAATTATGGAAGACAACACAAGGAAAATATGGAATTCCTGAAAAACCAACAACCTTTAAAAGTAGAACCAGTATGAAAAATCTACTTTTCTTGAAAGACACTACAACTAGGCAGCTTCATAGGTATGTTTTACCAAATACACAAGTATGAGATAGTGACTCTGTTTCAGAGAGAAGCAAAAATAATAATAAAGAAAAAAGCTAGCCAAATCACTCCATAGAGCCAATATAACTAATGATATGAAACTTAGAAATAGTAAAAGAAAGTAAAACTGTGTACCAATCTCATATTTGAGCACATTGTGAAGCCCCTTTAATATTCCCTCCTTACTATCTCCACAGAATCAATCATGCCCCATTGGCTGCTACTATAGCTTACACATACTCTATCCCCAGGACCATAAAACACTTCAGTGCATTTAAATATTTTCATATTTGCCTCTCAATGGTAGACACTAAGATCCTTGCAGGTAGAGATCGTTTTGCATTCATATCTCATGGCATGAAATACAGTGCTTACTCTACAGTCATGCTCAATAGTTTCTGAATGAGGTAGAAAGAGAAAAGGAAGGTCCTTTCAGGTAGAAATAGCAGTAATGTGTATGGGCAGGAGGGGGGAAATAATGAGGCAGTGAGTAAACCATTTGGCTAGAACACAGGTTTGTATAAGGTATAACAATGAAAAGGCAAGTCAGGACCAGTCAGGGTGGGCTTTTCAGTGCTAAGGTTAAGTTTAGTTTCAGTATCTACTGAAGGCCTCTCAGCAGTCAGTGGCTAAATCAATGAGTGCTGCAGCATCCAGATAAGTACTTTTTAGAGCTGTCAGGGAACTGGAGGTGACCTATCTGGTTTAAATCCATCACTTTAAAAATTAGAAAATGAAAAGTCAGAGAAAATAGGTGATCTACCTAAGGCCAAAGAACATTGAATTAGCTAACAGTAACCAGAAGCTCAGAGGGACTAAACTTGATAAAGACCACACAATTAGTATACTGTCCAACCAACAGACAAATCCAAGTCTGTCCAACTCCAAAGTCCATGATCTAATGACATCAAAGATGAGGTTATCAAATCATATGTAAACCTTTTTAGAATGATCCTAGTGTCATGTAATCCACTCATCCTATATAATAAAAGCCTAATGTGCTAAGTGTCCGGTCGGCTGGTCAACCAATCAAAGTGCAATATGTTAATGATATGCTAAGGCCACTCAACTGCTCGCTATGACATGCACTGCCCATCAGGGGGAAGATGCTCCGACCGGTAGGCAAGATTGCTGCTGGAGTCTGGCCAATTGGGACTGAAGGAGAAAGGCTGGACATGCCCTGGAGCCCTCCCGCGATCCCTCCCTGATTGGCCAACCTCCTGTGTTCCTCCCTGGCTCTGATCATGCACTGGTGGGGTCCCTCGGCCTGGCCTGCATCCCCTTGGAGGATGTCAGAGAGCTGGTTTTGGCTCTATCCCACAGGCCAGGTCGAGGGACCCCACTGGTGCACAAAATTTGTGCACTGGGCCTCTGGTTTCAAATAAAGGTAATTTGTGTAATGTGTAACTAAAGGCTTATTTAATTATTTTTACCTTTATTATCAAACAGAACAGTTAACAGAATTGTAATTAGCTTTATTACATTGTCATTTTAATGAAGTATTTTACTCAATTAGCATCAAGACCCAAGATCAATAATACGGTGGCATGAACAGAAGAAAATAGCAAAGCATTTCCTTAGCCTCAAAAAATCCACACCTAAAACATTACAAATGGTGTTAGTTATTGCAACAGAATTGAAAAAGTTCCCAGAAAAAGGTTAATTATTGATTAATTAATTAATCAAAAAGCACTTTTCAGTTTTAAAAGACAGACTGAAAGTTTATAAAACCATAAGAGGTAGGTGGTGATAGAGAAAATTTGGACTTATTCATTACATCTCAGAATACTAATTCTGAGAAATAGTTCTTAAAGCCTAGAAGGTAACAGACTTAGAGAAAATACAGAAACATACTATTTTACCCAAGCAAAAAACTTTTTAATAAAAGGGTGAAGCTTTTTTTTTTAAGTTATAAAAAAAGTAAAACAGAATTTCATACTTGAAGTACTGGTACAAGCTGGAAATACCCAGAGGTTCACAATAATTAATGACAATAGGACCAATGTCAAGAATAGGGCAGGACACTATCCTCGCCTCTTAGATTAACCCTTTGGTGCTCCTGTCTGAGGCAAGATGCTAGACCAAGGCCACTGCATAGAGCCCTCCTTATAAATTCTGCCCCAGTCTTGGTTTGGCACCACAGGGTTGTACACAAAATAGACATTTGACTGTTCATTGACTGACTAAAGTTCAAAGAAGGTGACTGATAACATGGCTTTGACTGACATAAAATCATGAGCAAATAGGAATAAGAGTACTAATAGGCATAACAAGAATCATAATAGTGATCAGTGATAAACAGCTTATGTGTAGGTATTGCTCTAAATGCATGTATTAACTCCTTTATCTTCCTTAACTCTATTTGTAAACTAAGAAAACCACAGCAGACAGACCTCAGTAACTTGCTCAAGGACAGAGAACTAGGTAGTGGCAGAGCTAGGAATTGAACCCAGAAGCCTTGCTCTAATCATTGTGCCAGCCCTGAAATTGTCTATGTAACTTTTAGATAGAATACTTTCAAGAATCCCATTTCATATTCCTTTTGACTATTTGGAAAAATTACAGGTTTAAAAAGCATTTGCATTTACTTCACAGGAAAAATTAATGATCCTATTTTACTTGCTCTTCGATAAAATGTATACATTTATTTAAATTACCTCCAGTCTTCCTTGAACATAACCCAGGAGCAGCAGATTGGCCCTGTCCTTCTCAGAAGAGATGGGGGCCCATGGCCAAGCATCATCACTGACCAGTGGCCGCCAGCAAACAACTATATCCTGGGCACTATTGATGGCTAGCCGACGCTCTGTTGTCCTGTTTACTGGGCCAGGCATGTCATAATAGGAAATCTAATGGTTAAAAAAAGCATACAAGAAGCATTTTTAATGCAAAATCCCCAAAGTATTATAAAAATTAAAGCATCTGTAAATGTAGATAAATGCAAGTAAATATGCATGTTAAACATGTGCTTAAGGAGGTGTCAGAATTTACCAAATTCTTTTGACACATTTAAAAAAGACATATGTTCAAAATTCTTTCCATTTTTAGCAGAGGAAAGAGAAAGGAAAAATGTGAGTTAGGGAGAATTGGCTGTAGCAATCCCAATCAATACCAAAATGTACAGTCATGGTTGCTTGACAGCATCGACCTACACAGAGGATTTGAGACCAGCTATATTAAATGACAAGTTCAGTACTGCCGACCAAGAGTGTCCGAATACTGTTTGAGACATAACATGTTCACAATGACTGACAACAATAAAAGGAAAAACAACTTGAGGCAAATATCATTTTAAGGAATATATGAGACATATACACATATATTCTGCATAAAAGGATAAGCCACAGCATCGTGTGTAAAAGTTTATGCGGCTTCTGAGAATTATGCTTCTCTTTCTTAGGAAAAAATTGTAGAATTTATTATTCAAACTATGTTATTTTGGAACATGGTTATTTGAAAACATAAGCACAGCACCATCTGGGTGACACATGCCAAGGAAATATAGATTGCACTGTATTTCTGCTTAAGGAATTAATGGAAGGTTGATAGCTTGGAAGAAAAAAAAACAACTATCTTGCCATTGCTGGTCAGCAATAATCGAACCACTTTCTGGGGATTAAGCGCATGGCTAAGCCTACTGGACCAGACACTAGCAAAGGGCAGGGGGTCTTCTTATCAGAGAAATGCTTCTGGAGCCAGTCTCACTACATGACAGATTGCTTTCATATTCCTGTCTGCAAGGCAACAAAGGATGGCAGTAATGCGATAATGCCAGAGTGCAATGGGTGTTAAGAACCCGTTGCATTTATGTATTGTATTTAGTAAATAATCAGGCTCATCCAAATTGTGATCTCACCACTCAACCAAGGCCATTAAAATCAAGGTTAATGCTTTAATAATCCTCTGCTATTTTTTTTAATATGGTCAAAAGGAACCCTTTTCTATTTGCATGGCCATAATATTATTGACCTCTTCATCCTCTGAATGCACATCAAAAGGAACTGAAATCAAAGTAATTACCAGTGTTGTTCTCTCATGGTAAACATTTAACTCCTTGCACTGTCCCTTCACTGTTAAATAAATTGAATTGGATTTTTAAAATGCAGACAGAAAAATTTGTTAAAGGCCAATAGTTTGAGGATATTTACCCTGCAATTTTCTCTGTCAAAATTATTCTATTCTTAAAGAATTAAATTATGGTACAGGTATAAAGAAAAGCAGAATTATAATACTCTACACTACTTCCTTGTTTTCAAATTCAAATGGGCAGTGACAGACAACAGGGATGTACTTTAGGCTTTTAAGTGCAAATTCTTGTTCTAAGCTCTCAATATTACCAGTTTTCTTGTTTTAGAGAAATACCACAATGGAATTACATATTATTCTTATGTACTACTTGCCATGTAAATGTATTACTTAAAAATGTCTACATGAGGAAATAGAGTTAAAACACGAGACTGATACTTTGTCCGCATGTAACACAAATCATGTATGTTATCTGAAATTTCATGTTTCCTATAAGTTTGAATGGCATCATATTCTACCACGACGGTATACAGGGCAAGTGAAATAAAAAAGTTCCTTAGACTAGTCTTCCAAATGACAAATGGCAGTTTTTACTAATATTAAATACCCAAATTGAAATATTGAACCAGAATATGAAATCCATGGCTTTCCCAAAGGGATTACTTCTCTAATTATAGAAATGACAAGGAGTACTCATATCCTAATTTCCCAAATCCAAAGGCAGGAAGAATAAACAAATAATTCCTTTACTTAAGGGATAAGGGCCCACATACCAGGTCCATTATCTGCATCTTTTTATAAGGAAAACATTACAGCATGACAGTTTCCCTCTGCTCTCACTATGGATAGCCACTGTTCTTTGGCAGAGAAGACTTCATTAAGCTATCCATCAAACCTAAGATGGAGAAACTAGTCATATAAAAGTTTATATGGCAGCATTAGAAACAAAATAGTTTGAATTAATGCACATTGGTGCATTTTGAAGAACAATACTGATAAATATATACCATTTCAAGTAAATCTACAGTTAGCCATTCTGGAAAATAACATCCTGTTGGAAGTGTTAATAGCAATTTTTGACTAACCAAAATATAATATATGAGTACCACTGATTTCTAGCTAAGGAGATTGCAATATTACTCAAAGTGTTACAGAAGCTCCACAAAACTGTTAAACAAAACCCAATTGTAGTTAAGTACCACAATGAAAACTTATTTATATTTTATCCTGAATTAAAAATATTTTTATAAAAATACATGTTTCTACCAAATAAAATTAGATCATCCCCACACCACTACCACCTCAATCACAGTAAGAAATAATCCCAAATGGGCAAAAGGTTAGTTTAAACCCCACTTTTTAAAAAAACACAGTTTCAAGCCACGAAGCTGACTTCTAAAAATCTTTGCCTTTGCTACATACTCTATGGCATAAGTGTGCATCTTCTTTAAGGCAGCTGTATATCAGCTCTGTTCCCAGTGAACAGTGAACTGTCTCAAATCCACGTCACAGAGGCTGGATCAATCTTGCGAACACAAGTCATTGCTAAAAAGAGGCCTTGAACTGAAACAGCCTGGAAAATGTATTAGATACTCATCCTAGCAGAGAGTATGCCTTCTAAACAGTTTAAAATGTAATGTGGAAAAACTTAAATTAAAACACACCATTTAAAATAAAAATCCTGCCTTAACAGATGTAAAGTCCTTGATTCAAAGAAACAAATTACCTGGAGTTAGTGAAGGGAGAGACTAACACATGAAGATTTCTTTTTGCATTTTCTCCAATTATAGTTGGAGGGGGGAGTCTTCCCACTCCTTGTTTATTACACTTTTCTATTAACCTCTGAAAGTACCTTCTTTCCTTGTGAAATAGAAGCCTGGCCAGCTATCCTAGCTTAGAAAAATAATATGGATCTTAGGGGAAAATAAGAATGGTATATATACTACCACTATCGACAAAACCATTTTCAAATATGTAACTTGCCTGTTATCTGTCACTGACTTCCATAAGTACTACATATATTGCTGTAAACATTCCATTGTTAGACCTCCATAATGAGAGGAAAAGAGAAAACGTAGGTGTGGCCACTGTTACTAGTGAATCAAGCTTAATCCTATAATAATTCTGAAATCTAGAAATATGCAAGAATAATGAGCATAGCATCACTTCATGTGAAACTCATACCTTAATAATTAACAATATGACTACTTAAATTGAAATCTCTACCTTATAATCCAAAGCTGAAAGTTTTTCCAATCTTTTGTTTACATCAGGAGAACCCATCTTCTTGATAAACTGAATAAAACATAGTTTGTTGTATGCCAAAAATGATAAGATGATAAAGCTGTCTGTGAGAAGAGCTTTAAAAAAAGGGAAGACTTATTAATATCATCAAATAATAAGCTAAAATAAAATAACAATGAATTGATTTTTTTCCAATAAAATATTACTAGAGGCTTTTTTCAGAAAATAAATGTTAACTGAAATAACTAAAGTCTCCTAAATATCATTATGACAATTTACAAGGATATTAAAGATATTGGAAATAAATGATAATCATCAGTTTAATCATGCATGGATTTGATACTTTTCTTTCTTTTCATGTCAATATACTCTGATGTTTGGGAAAGATCACCAAATAAGATATAGTTGGAAATTAGAAAAGCATAAAGACCATTTCACACCTGAATGTAAAGATTAAAACATGTACTTTTATTTATCCTTAGCCTTTAATCCTGTGTTTATACAATATAAACCACCTGAGAATAAACTGGATTAACAAATATAGATCAGTACTCCCCACCAATCTTACTTTTTTATTTTTAAATTTTTCATCAATGAACCTTCTTTTGAGAGTATACAAGCTGAATGAAATAAAGCATATTATTTTCAATATGTGCATTAAATATTTAAAAAGGAATATTATCAAAAATACTTCTATAGCTTTATTTCTAAAGCATACAAGTAGGTAGATAATTTTTATGGATTACAGAAAGGGCCATTAATGTTACATAAATTGATATCAATAACTGAGAAATATTTTATGTTGTTCCTAGCATAAAGAAATTATTGAATGTTTTATATATTTTTCTTCACTTCTACACCCTTCATTGTGCAGTTACCCACAGCAGATCTACACAATTATAGAAGAATCTGGAGAACTGCCAAGAAATCACATTGTTATCACTGTCTCATGAGAGTATATAAATAAAAGAAACAAGTGATAGAAGATATCTCAGAGACACGAATAATGTTGAAAGTCTCCTTTTAATTCGTATAGAGTTGCAGCAGGATGATAAAATCATCACAGTCAGTATTTTATTTGCAGTGTCAACAAAGGGGTCAAAATGAAACCTCTTCCATAGGGAAGCTTCCTTAGCACCACTGTCCTAAAAGGAAGAGAACATGGCACACTTGCAAGCCTGCCCTCAACGTATTATCATCAGCAATGTGGCTGACCACAGGCATCCTGCAGGCTGCTCTGCTTCAGGATGATGAAACTGGGTCTGACTTGTTCAGAGGTAGCTGGTGAGAGCACACAGCAGAAGGGCGGTCTGCATTCTCACCTCTGTTGTTCCCATCAGACCACACTTCCCTTTGATTATTCAATTTAAGACACCGACAATTTTCAGACTCTAATGAAAATGAAATCTGTTTCTTAGACCTTTGTGAATAAAAGAACATAATCGTAAAACTTCAGGAGTCAGCATAGTGTAGTGCAAAGAAAATGGGTTCTGCAGCTGGAATCCAGGTTCAACTTTCAGCTCAGTCACTTTGAGCTGTTCCTTAATATTGCATTTGTGAGCATGTTCCTTAGTATCTCAGCTTCAATTTCCTTATCTATAAACTGAAAATAGCTATTCTTTATAAAAGGTTGCTTTTTGAATTAAATAAAATGGGTAGGTTGGCAACGCATAAAGCATCTTCAGGTTCAGTAAATGTTAGTATCCTACCTTTTGAATATCTAGCTTAAAATCTTTTTCTTATGTGCTTCTACATACTATTGTAGTCTCACCAAATAGATTCCAGATTTATCTAGTATATTTAACATTGATGTTTGATATTTAGAAATAGTGCCCAACCACTATGTTGTACACCTGAAACTAATTCAATATTATATGTCAATTCTAATTTTAAAAAGAAAGAAATATTGCCCAGACACTCTCAAAAGTTAATATTCATAGACTTTGGTAACAAAGAATTTTCTTA
Organism: Murina feae; assembly: GCA_004026665.1. Lineage (NCBI taxonomy): Eukaryota > Metazoa > Chordata > Mammalia > Chiroptera > Vespertilionidae > Murina > Murina feae. The sequence goes on along the minus strand of PVJC01006236.1, from coordinate 21,710 downwards.
AAGAGGCAAAGCAAACATTATTATTTTTTTTAACTGGGGGCTGTGTTGACACATTTGGGTTATTTATGCAAAATTCATTTTTAAAAATGAAAAATATTTGAAATGTCAACAATAGGGAACTAATTTTTAAAGTACACACCAGAAAAAAAACAATTTTGAAAATACATTCACATTTTTTAAGTTAAGAGTGAACAATATTCAGAATATAAGCTTAACACTCAACAAAAACTTTGATATTAAATATTAGTCAAAACTTGCATTGGTCCCACAGGTTGTAACTATGCTATTACATGCAATTACTTGTGTTTGCAGGTCCCCAATGGTAATAATTAGTCTACCTGTTGACACACTATTTCTCCTGCCCCACTGTTAATGTAAGCAATTGATTTGCACATGGGGGTAATTACCATCACTGATGGTGTCTGAGATGAGCTTTCCCACCAGGCTTCTGTCAATCACCACTTTCTCCAGCTGCGACCCAGAAAGGCTTAGAGACACCAGCACACCTGAACCAAAAAGGAGCTAAAACCAGGTAAGAAGAGGGAGGGGAGAAAGATATATCGAGGATTAGAATATTTTAACATTCTCTCTCCAAATATATAACTTATACAGATATTTATAGATGCATCTACTAGTACATCATAAAATTTTTGAAAACAATCACTGACAATTACAGGTGGTTAAATGATGCAACACAATCGGTGCGCTGATTAAAGCTATATGCAAAAACGAGTGTAGTCCATGTTTATCAGAAATCTAATCTTCTAAATACTTAGAAGGTACCCATGCAGAAATAACTGCTTTGCATTGCATATAAGAATGTAACATGTTATATTAAAATATTTTGAAAGATTACTATATCAATAATTAAAAGATTTCTTGACGTTTGAATAGCCATTGCTATGCAAGATAGAAAGTATGCCACTGTGACAATATAAATAGCGAATGTTAATGATTTATTTGTGATTTAAACCCCAATTTTACAAATAAAGATCTTGTCTATCTAAAATATTAAAATACTTTAAGTCAAGGCAATTAAAAATGTTAACTTTTAAAATTCATAAATAAATAACACATACTAGAAACAATTTCTCAAGAAAAGAGAAATGTAGTAAAGTACCAGGCTTTATCGATGTCAGTGCTCACCCATCACCCAACAAAAGATGATTTAATATCACCATTATGATTTTATGCTGCTCGTTTCCATTTGTGGCAGCATTATTCATTCATCCCCAAATATTTAAAACTTCTGAAGGACTATGCATATGGGTATGCTTGTTATCTATGAGATTATGAAATATCAACATTGGAAGAAATTGTTTCACCTTCAAGGCAACAGACTCAAAGCAGATGAATCATGGAATAGCATATGGCATAAGAGGAAAAAAAACCAATTGTCAGTAAACTTATGAACATGCCAGCCAAACCCAAAGACTACTATGGTTTTTAAACAAAATGGAAATTTCCCCACCTACCTAGGCATCATGTCCTAGCTAGAGAGGATGATTCTGTGTCAAGACATATTGGGGTATGTGTATAAGATGAGCAGCATGAGAGACTAGGGTCATATAGAAAAAGGGACCACTATTCCCCCATTGCCTAAGAGATTTCAGGCACATGAATCAGAAAAGGAACTGAAGGGTCCCTTTGTATTTAACTGTTAGAATCCTTGTCCTACTCAGCAGAAAGCTTTCTTTTCAGTCTTGTGCTAACAACATGATTTAATGGATTGTCCATTTCATATTAACATCCCAAATGGGGGTGGAATGGGGCAAGAATTAATCTTTTTTATTATTATTAAATCTTTATTGTTCAGATTATAGTTGTTCCTCTTTTTTCCCATTGCTCCCCTCCACCTGGTTCCCACCCCATCCTCTGCCCTTATCCCCCACTGTCCTCATCCATAGGTGTACAACTTTTGTCCAGTCTCTTCCTGAACCCCCACACTCCTTTCCCCCCGAGAATTGTCAGATCACTCCCTTTCTATGCCCCTGATTCTATTCTATTCACCAGTTTATTCTGTTCATCAGATTTTTTATTCACTTGATTTTTAGATTGACTTGTTGATAGATATGTATTTGTTGTTCATTATTTTTATCTTTACCTTTTTCTTCTTCTTCCTCTTCTTAAAAAATACCTTTCAGCATTTCATATAATACTGGTTGGGTGGTGGTGAACTCCTTTAGCTTTTTCTTGTCTGTGAAGCTCTTTATCTGACCTTCAATTCTGAATGATAGCTTTGCTGGATAAAGTAATCTTGGTTGTCGATTCTTGCTATTCATCACTTTGAATATTTCTTGCCACTCCCTTCTGGCCTGCATGGTTTCTGTTGAGAAATCAGCTGACAATCGTATGGGTACTCCCTTATAGTAACTGTTTTCTCTTACTGCTTTTAAGATGCTCTGTCTTTTGTTCTTGGCATTTTAATTATGATGTGTCTTGGTGTGGTCCTCTGTGGATTCCTTTTGTTTGGAATTTTCTGTGCTTCCTGGACTTGTAAGTGTATTTCTTTCACTAGGAAGGGGAAGTTTTCTGTCATTATTTCTTCAAATAGATTTTCAATATTTTACTCTCTCTCTTCTTCTGGCACCCCCATAATTCGGATGTTGGTATGCTTAAAGTTGTCCCAGAGGCTCCTTACACTATCTTCACATTTTTGGATTCTTTTTTCTTTTTGCTTATCCATTTGGGTGTTTTTTGCTTCTTTGTATTTCAAATCTTTGACCTGATTCTTGCGATCCTCTAGTCTGCTGTTGGATCTCTGTATATTATTCTTTATTTCAATCAGTGTATGCTTAATTTCTAGTTGGTCCTTTTTCATATCCTCGAGGGTCTCACTAAGTTTATCGGCGGTTTCTAGAAAATTCTTGAAAAACCTTATAATCATGGTTTTGAACTCTATATCCAGTACTTTGCTTTCCTCCATTTCTGTCATTTGTGATCTGTTTCTTTGTCTCTGCATTTTGGCTGCTTCCCTGTATTGATAGAGTGGCTTTCTGTGCTAGGTGTCCTATAGGGCCCAGTGCCTCAGCCTCCCCAATTACCTGAGGTGGACATTCTTGGTACAACTCTTTGTGGGCTGTGTGCACAGTCTTGTAATTAAGTCTTGATTGTTGTTGGTATCACTGGGAGGAATTGACCTCCAGGACACTTGGTTGTGAGAATCAACTGTGTCTATGGTGGGAGAACTTCTGTGCTGGAGACATCCTTATGGGGCAAGACTTGCTTCAGTGGGGCTTTGGTGCTCACTAAGTCTGCCTCCTGAGTGTGTCTCTTATGGATCTGAAGAGTTTTAATCTGAGTGGTCCCACTCTGACCACTGGGTACACTGGCTTTTAGGTCTCTAAGGAGGTGCTAATTTAGCCTCTGCCTGAGCTACCCAGCAAGAGCTACAGAGAGATCTGCAGATTCCTCTTCTTTGTTTGGAGTTTGGAGGTGCCCAGATGAGGCCCAGCTGTGAAGCAGTGCAAGGTTCTGTGGGGCCTTGGGCCTTCTTTTGGATGTTCTGGGTCTCTCTGACCCAGCTTTGTTAGGTAATTTTAGATTCCAAAGGGCCAGGCCATTCATATGCAAAAGCCTCTGCAAGCAGCTTGGGTGGGGCAGGGTCTCAGGGAATCAACAGGGCAGAGCAAACAGCGATGGCTGATCCTCAGCCCAGCCCTAAGAGGCCCTGGGTCTCAGTGTCCTGCGGTAATCGCTGCAAGCACCTCTGAGAGAAACTGCCCTTGAGTTCTGCCCGATGCCAGATAGTCCAGTTTCTCCCCATAGAGTCTAGGTCCCCAGAGACTTGCCTGGAACTGGAGTTCAGAGCAGTCAGGAGCTCCCGAATGAAAAAGACAATCGCTTCCTCAGCTGCCAGCCCTTTCTGCTTGTGCCTCCGTACCTCTGCACTTTACTTCCGCATCTCCTCTGAGTCCCAATGTGCTTTTCTCTTTCCTTCCAGTTGTAGAATTTCCACTCAGCCAGCCTTCCTGTGGTTCTGAGTGATGTCCGTTTTGTCTTTTAGTTGTAGTTTTGAAGTGGTTGTGCGAGGCAGCAATTTCAGGTGTTTACCTATGCTGCCATCTTGGTTTCTCCAGGACTTAATCATCTTTATTGATTTTGGAAAAAGCACATTTATTCCAAGAATTTCAAATTACTTTTGCTACTGAATTACATCCAACCCTGTTTTATGCCTCAATGGAAACACTGGTATTTCCATTTTGGGGAATTCTTCCTTAAGAACATAATATGTGGTCTCATCCCTTAAATTCTCCCTTCTCAGGAAGGCAATATTAGGGTCATCTTTCTTATCTAGTTCTTCTCCTGGTAATAACTTTTTCCTACCTTCCCCATTTATTTAAAACATCTCAAAAGTAAATAGAAGAAGATAAATTTTAATTTACTAAAACGTTATACCTATATTCTTAAGCACCTCTTAATTATCCAGAGATACTAGCTCCTTATGGATACTCGCTCAGCCTCTTTTATGTTTTTATCCTCAGTGTCTAGAACAATGCTAGGCACAAAGTAAGTGCTAACTTAATGTTTAGAGTAATAATCATAATTAACTTATCATAGGGTCAGATAATTCATAGTTGGAAAGAAATCTAGTTTAATCTTCCACTTCCACATGACATGGAAGTTCCTTCTGTAGCATCCCTTTCAAGTGTCCTTTAAGCATCCATCTCATGCTTGAATATTGCCACTACTTTATTGAAAACTATTCCACCATTGGGCATTACTTCATAATCTTTCTCAAAGGAGGTTCAGCCACTTGTTTACACATTCAACTAATTAATTCCACATACATATATATTTAGCACTTTGTATGAGCCAGGCCCTATTTTAGGTGTTGAAGATACAGCAGTGAACAACCAGACAATACCCTTGCCCTTACTCCCCTCAGGGTGCTTGCCTTCGAGTGTGGAGAGAGGCAATACATAAATAGTTTTAATATAATGTCAGATAGCAATAAGAACTACAGAGAAAAATAAAGCACAGTAAGGATGGGGATTTTAGGAAGATACTGTCTTAAGAAGGATGACTAATAAATAAAAAGGCCTTTCTGAAAATAGGATATTTGAGTACACACTCAAACGAAGTGAAGTAACTAGCCAAATGGCTATTTGGAGAAAGGGAGTTTGAAGCAGAGAACAGCATATACAAAAACCCTGAGGTCAGAATGTGCTGTAGAAAGCTAGGCCCATGTAGGTGAAGGGAAGGGAGAGAGGAAGGGAGGGAGGGAGATGGATATTCAGAGGAGGAAAGGAGAGAGATAGTCAGGGGCCAGTTTGGGTTGAACCTCTTTGATGAGAAGCAGCAGAGAATTATAATCCAATTATACTTTAAAGCAGAAATCAGGCAAGAATAGAAGCAAGGAGACAATTAGGAGGCTGGTCTAGATGAGAGAAGATGATGGTCTGACCTTGAACAGCAATGGTAAAGAAATGATATGTTGAAAGATTTCAGATATATTTTAAAGGGGATTAACCAGGACTTGCTGAAGGACTGGATGTGATATACACGAGAAAAACTCAAAAGTGTTTACACTAAGCAACTGGGTTTACTGAGACCGAGAACTGAGGAGAAGCAAATTTAGATTAGAGGGAATCAAGAGTTTGTTTTTGCATGTGTTAAGTTTGAGGTCTATGGATATACAAGTAAATATATCAAGTAGACAATTAAAAATGAGTCTGCATGCCCTAACCAGTTTGGCTCAGTGGATAGAGCATCAGCCTGTGGACTGAAGGGTCCCAGGTTCGATTCCAGTCAAGGGCATGTACCTTGGTTGTGGGCACATACCCAGTAGGGAGTGTGCAGGCGGCAGCTGATCGATGTTTCTCTCTCATCGATGTTTCTAACTCTCTATCCCTCTCCCTTCCTCTCTGTAAAAAAATCTATAAAATATATTTTTTTAAAAATAAAAATGAGTCTGCGGCCCTAACCGGTTTGGCTTGGTGGATAGAGTATTGGCCTGTGGACTAAGGGGTCCCAGGCTCGATTCTGGTCAAGGGCATGTACCTTGGTTGCGGGCACATCCCTAGTAGGAGGTGTGCAGGAGGCAGCTGATCGACGTTTCTCTTCCATCGATGTTTCTAACTCTCTATCCCTTTCCCTTCCTCTCTGTAAAAAAATCAATAAAATATATTTTTAAAAAATGAGTCTGCAGTTCAGGTAAAGCGAGGATTGGAAATATATACTCGGGAGTCATCAGCAATATATAGGCAGTAAAGGTGTAAAACTGGATAAGCTCTCCTTAAAAAATGAGCGGAGTGGTCATAAGTGTGGGGCCCTAATCCAATCCAACTGCTATTCTTATAAAAAGTAAAAGGAGAGACACCAGAGGGCTCTCTCTCTCCATGCACCACACAGAGAAGAGGACATTTGACACACAGCAAGAAGACAACTGCCTACAAGCTAGGAAGAGAGGCTTCACCAGAAACCAACCCAGAGGGCATCTTGACCTTGGAACTGTGAGAAAATAAATGTATGTTGTTTAAGGAAAAAGAACTAAAGAGTGGCAAACAAGAGGTTCCAGGTCTGAGCTCTGGGGCTTTCCAATCTTTAGAGGTATTAAAAAGTCAGGGTGGCTTTATTGATACCTATTTGGGGTACTCATTGGGATCAAAGTATGGCCATCATTTCAGATCTCCTATAGTTTAGAGGTATCCTTGACACCAGATTTTGTAATAAGAATGCGTAACTAAATTAATAAGCTAATTAATGCATTTTTATAAAACAGCCTGTGGGGAAGGATAAAGTTTCCAAGTACTGGTGCCAAATATACTTCTGGATGACAATGGAGATAACCGGAATTAGGAAAAAATAGTCTGAAACTCAGGAAAAGAATATTCCAGCCCAGACAGGAAAGTATTTCTGCCTGTTTACTCAAAAGGTTAGTTCTTAAACCTGCCAAAATGGAACAGGCCTATGTAAGATTTGGCAGGACAAGAAGGAGAAGGGCACTGAGATACTGTCCTATTCCACGGCTGAGGGCGGTACCTCCAGAGCAGATGAGAAGAGATCCATGGGATGAGTCAAGGAGAAGGCCCATGGGATTTCCCAATTTTAATGTTGGGTATTTGTATAGAAAACTACTAACACAAATAGGAATTGAAACTTCCTTTTCTCTGACACCCTCCCAGATTGGAAGTATCTTTCCTTATTATTTCTGCTCTAATCCTGTTTCTTTCTATTGCCTTTATCATTTTCTCCCTCTCATTTTCTTCACGCTTATAGAGAGGCATGCTTTTTCTTTAAGAAACAGGGAAATGATTTCCATGACCTTCAAATGGCTCTTCAAGTTGGTTTCTCTTAACCCTAAGTCTACAGTGCTTAACGTACTCAATTGGATGTGAAATGGCACTGGGAGAAGAAAAAATTATAGCAGATGACATCATTAATAAAAAACAAACAAAACATAGCCCTATCTGGTTTGGCTAAACGGACAGAGCATTGGCCTGTGGACTGAAGGGTCCTGGGTTCGATTCCAGTCAAGGGCACATGCCTGGGTTGTGGGCTTGATCCCTAGTAGGGGACGTGCAGGAGGCAGCTGATCAATGATTCCCCCCTTATCATTGATATTTTTACCTCTCTCCCTCCCCTTCCCTTCTTCTCTGAAATAAATAAATATATATATATATATATATATATATATATATATATATATATATGTATAAAACAAAACATAAATAACCACAATAATCTAAGTTTCATTCATTCAGCAGGTCAAAAATAGGTGAGTGCCTCCTATATGCGCCAAGTGTATATGGGAATACAATGATCAATAGGCAGTTACATTGACAGAATAAGTGTAGAATAGTGAAGACCTAATCTCAGAGAGAAGTGCGGGTTTTGATTAGGATAGATGACGGCTTCCTAGAAGAGTAGTTTATGACTCACAAAAAAAGAGAAATACATTACACTTAGTCTCGAGTAGTGAAAAAAAGAGGGTACATTAAGTCTTTGTGAATGGGCTGTTTTATGATAGTGGTCACAAACAACCACATTGCATTCAAATTCTCATAGGTTAAGAAAACTACCCCCCCAAATCCATGTGATTATTATCACATCTGGGAGGAAATTAAAAGTATAGGTATTCAGGATCAATACTAAAAATCAACAATGGGTGATAGGTTCAATCAGGGATTTGAGAGTTAACTCATGTACAGGTAGCCAAGACTGGTCCCATGAAATCATTAGGAGACATGTAGGAGACAGGAGGTACTAAACACTACAGAGGCAACAAATTCACAGAGGCAACAAAGTATTAGGACTCTTGGAATAAATTAAAGGGCTGAAGCAAATATTTAAAGTATTACAGAGATACTCCCTGGAGGCCTAGTGAATTTGCATACTGATAGTAACCAACACCCCTCCAATACTGCCCGCCCCCCAATATAAACTATGGAATAAATTCTGGAGAAACTCGGAGAACTACAAACAGTCAAATATTTTACATTGGGGAAAACTATAATGAAGAGTAGTCACTGATTACTTTAGAAGATAACCTATTAGAAGAGAGATAACATATTTTCTGTAATTTATCCCTTCATTCAGTAAACATTTATTGAGCATAGAGAGAGAAATCATGCCTGACTAATCCATTAAAGTACAGAGAAAAAGTGAATGTAGCTAGGACAAGGATAAAAAAATTAATTGACTCAGTATAGGGAATTGACATAAGGGCAGGAAACAAAAGGACAAAAAATAAACAGTTTTTCTGGATAATGACAACAGGGTTTCCCAAGGATTTATTCAATATATGAACAGAAACATGCCTGGAAATTTGCTTGATAATTCTAATTCAAATTAAGAAATATCATTTTTTCACTTATTCTCATTGTAAAATGAGTGATGCTACATTTTAATCCATAAAGTAATTTTAAATCTAGCATATATAATGATATATTTTATATACATATAATTTATGTAATTATATACATTTAATATTTATGTAATTATATATATTAAAATTACATAAAAGTAACTGTTCCTATAAAATATTTATAATTTAGAATCATGGTCAAATTCACAAAGGTAAATCATATATTTGTTAGTAGTTTTAAAGATCTAATTGGATAAAAACAGTGGCAGGAAGTGAACAAGAACACATGCCAAGCAACTCATTACTTTTGCTCAAATTTTTATAATTTACAGAGGACTCTTATATACTCTTTCTATAACAAATATAAAATGCCAGTATAACTCTGGTACATAATAAATACTTGAGTTACAAAAAATAGTAGTAACTAGGTTAATCCTCATACTAATTCACAGTCAGGCAGGTAGAGCAACTAACCAAAAATCTCCTAATATGTGGGCAAGTAGACTAAGACAGGAAAAATCCTATGTTCTTTCCCCTGCTGTTGACTCCTCAGTTGACTTCCATGCAATATCTCACCTGGTTTCTGTCTCTTTAGCTGTTACTATACTCTACACAAATCTCCCTCTACTCCAGTGGTTCTGAACTCAGGGTAATTTGGACCACCCGGGGACATCTGGCAATGTCTGGAGACACTGATTTGTCACAACCTCTATATATTAGCCATGTCTACTGAGGCTCACCTAAGAGAGTGCTTATAAATAAGTTGCTATAGAGGCAAAAGTGTTTTCCATATCTCCATCAAGCAGACTTGGGGGTCCTCAAATTCTAACACTGTTCTCACATATAGGAAGGGTAAGAAATGAGAACTTGGGAAGGAATCTTAAGTGGAGTGGTGAGCACTGCCCAGTTCAGAATAGGACCTGGAGGAAGCCTGTTCCATAGTCTCTAACCAAGTTCAGGGCAATGACTCTGATGACTAATGCCAGTTGTCAAGACAGAAAGAGCCCCAGGCAGGTCAGTTAGCTGTGGCAGCTTGATACAAATATCCTGTAAGAACACCTCCTTGCTTTCTTTCCAAGTCTCCGCTCACCAATCAGCCTTCTTATCTTTAACTTAGTCTCTTGAGTAATTCATCCATCAGGTGGGAATGCCCCAAGCAAATGAGCAAGGTCTGTGATGCCAAATATAACTCACACTGTGAATTAGTAAACTACAATGACAGTTAATAAATCAATTGCTTCGGAGTTTAGTTACTGTGAATGTTGTTAGTACAAGAAAACAAACGAAGATAACATAAGAGATAGATAAGTTTAATTAATCAGAAATTTTCTGCTGAAAATACACTGCTGAAGTGGGGAGGAAATTTTTAGAAGTTGCAGACCTACATGAATAGCATCATCCCATTTTATTAGGGGAAAAGCAGGTGTGGTTTGTGTATAAATACATATTATAGAAATTGTCTATATAACCCCAAGAAAATGTCAGGAAAAATATGTTCAAACTGTTGATAGTAGGTAACTCAAAGAGACTGAACTGGGGAGCAAAAGGCATGAACTGTAAGTCATACCTAATAGATTTTACACACACACACACACACACATAAATTGAGAATCATCCATTGGCTGCTTCCTGCACACCCTCTACTGGGAATCAAGTCCGCAACCCAGGCATGTGCCCTTGACCAAAGTTGAACCTGGGACTCTTCAGTCTGCAGACCAATGCTCTATCCACTGAACCAACCCAGCTAGGACCCTGATAGGCTTTTTTTTAAATTGGGATTTTGGATGATATTTTACTTTTTATGTATTATATGGGTTTTTTTCTATAAAACTTTTTAAAAATAAAGAAATAGTTCTTAAAACATGTCCATAAATATACTATTTTATGTTTTTAAAGAGATACGGTTTTAAACAGATGCTTTTATGCCACATAATGTGTTTCTAAGAAGTCAGAATTTGAATCACACTGAAAATGAACTATAATCGAGGCTCCTTATCCAAAGCATCAAGTAGGAAACTGAACTGAGTCCCTCTCCTCTGCAATCTCACTTACTAAAAAAAATTTAAGATACCTTTTTCTTCTCATATTGCCTCACTAGATTGTTTAACCATATTCCTAACAATTGTAAGGTATAATACATCCAAACTATGGATTACCATGTGCCTACTGAAAATAAGGTAGGTGTAGATTACTGACAATGTGTTATACATTGTAATGTGTAGCACTTACAGAATATAGAGAAATTCCATTTATTTTAAAAAAATGTACCGTATTTTCTGGCGTATAAGACAACCCCCAACTTTTGACAAGGTTTTCCTGGGTTAAAAAGTCTGGACGGAGACCATATGCGGCACAAAAAGGAGCTGACCAGAGACACTTGCGGTCTCTGTCCGGCTCCATTGAAATGAATGGAGTGCGGCCATTTTTGAGCTCCCCCGACCCTATGAGGCGACCGCAGATTTTCCAGTCCAGCTCAGAAGTTTCAGCACCCGCCCTATAAGACGAAACCTGCCATATAAGACGACCCCCGACTTCTGAGAAGATTTTCCTGGGTTAAAAAGTCGTCTTATACACTGGAAAATACGGTATACATGTACATATACAATGATGAGTGCTTATAAATGCATGAAAGACATAAAACTGTTGACTGTGGTTACCACAGAGAGAGGAATGAACTTCGGGTAGAGGGGTACTTTTACTTTTTACCATATCTGTATGTATGCCATCTTACAGTGATCAGAAATAATCTTCATTATTTTACATTTTAAAACATTAAAGGTGGGAATAAAGATCACCACTAAATCTTTTTTCAGTTCCTTTAGTTTGAGATGATTATTTTTAATTGCTCACCTTTACCCAAAGACTTAAAATTCACCAGTAAATTCTCTTTGATTTTTCTCAGCTCTACCATTTTAAACTTACTTCCTTTTCCATTATCTTTTACGTATCCATACTCAAAAGCTGCCCTTGACACCTTCCACTTCTCCTTCCCTAAAGTATGTACTAATGTAGCATTTCCAAAGCATAGACCATGAGGTACTAATCTTTGATGATGTTCCAAAAAAGAAGGCTTGGACACTATATATAAGAGCCTTCTCTGGAAGACTATTTCCTCAGTTAACTTAAACACACACACACACACACACACACACACACACACACACACACATGCTATGGGATACCTTAATATGCTATGGGATACCTCCCTACTTCATCAACACAGAGTATTATGATGGGCTTAAGAATAGCAGGGATTTCTTAGGATAAGTATTATTAAATTGTTAGTACTGCTTTTTGTTGAGTTAGGCACATAAAATCACACAAAAAAAGCTTTAAAAACAAAAATCTACCACAAAATATTGAGCAGTGAGCATTATAGCTTCCCCCAAATAATTTATCATTTTGTCTTTAACAGAACCAGGCACAGTCCCTGCCCTCCTGGAACTTTCAGTCAAATTGATGAGGTATATAGTAATTTAAAAGTCACACAATAAATATTAAACTGGAATTGCAGTGAGTGCCAAAAAGTACACAGTGTTGTAATAGCAAATAATAGGAGATCAAGTTTGTCAGGGAAAGCTTCCTTTAAGAAGTGGTAATTGGTGGACTGAGATGTAAGGATAAGACTGTGTTACCTCAGTGAAAGGAGACTAAAGGGCATTTTAGGCAGAGCCAGGAACAATCTGTGCAAAGGCCCTGAAGCAAGAGAAAGTATGTCGAGCAACAGAAGCCAGGTATGGCTGGGGCACTGAGAATGAGAGAGGGTATACTAAGAGATGAAGTTAAAAAGGTAAATATATTGGGACCAGTACAGCTTGGCCTTTATCTTAAGAACAGTGTGATGTTATCGTTTTAAAAATTCAATTTAATGATTTGATTTTTGGAAAAGATAATATACTCATAAAGTTCCAAAAGAAGACAACAAATTATAGAGATATACAATTAAAAGTCCTATTCCTGTCCCTCTCCCACTATGCTTTCCTGCCCTGTCCTAGTTAATCACAGTTTCTTATCTATTCTCCAGAGCTGTAGAAGGGTTTTGAGCAGATCTGTTTTTTAAAATAACCATTGTGGCTACATGGTGGAGGACAGACTGATAGGGAGCATAAATAGAAGCAGGTAGAAGAGTCAGAAACGTTGAAGTAGTCTAGAAGAGAGAGGTGATGAGGCAAGAGAGGGGGAGCCTCTGGCAGATGTGAGAAGAATTTAGAAGATAAAATGAACAAGAATCAGAGATTAGCTGGAAGTGCGTGGGGGCACGTGGCATGTTGGATGAAGAACAGAATGATTTCAAAGATAAACAGATGACTTCCTGGTTTCTGTAAGTGGATGAAAGGTAAGGCTATTCGCTGAGATTGAATGGTGGAAGAGAGACAGGCAGGGGACTCTGAATTCCACTTTAAAGATACTGTAGGTTTGAAATATTTTTAAGGTGCTCAAGGGGAGAATCTCGTAGGCAGCTGGACTTATGGACTTGGAATATTGGGCTAGAGGTCTGTGCTCTAGAGAGAAGCCATTAAAGCTCTGGATATAAATTTGATAACCTAGCAGTTCAAAGTGAAGAGAAGAGGGCTTAGAATTGGGGCCTTGAGAAATTCTAACATTCAAACACAGAGGAAAGAAACATGGGCCTGAAAAGGAGGCAGAAAAGGATGCCAGGGAGGAAGAAAAATATTAGAAGAGCCCGAACTGGTTTGGCTCAGTGGATGGAGCGTCGGCCTTCGGACTGTAAGGTTCGATTCTGGTCAGGGGCATGTACCCAGTAGGAGGTGTGCAGGAGGCAGCTGACTGATGTTTCTCTCTCATCGATGTTTCTAACTCTCTATTCCTCTCCCTTCCTCTCTGTAAAAAAAATCAATAAAATATATTTTTTTAAAAATAAAAATATTAGAAGAGCAGTGTCATGGGAACTAACAGAAAAAGTACTTCAAGAACAATGGAGTGGTCATTAGTGTTAAATTCTCCTGTGTATTTAAGATGATCCTATTTTTAAAAATTCTGTTGGGTTTAGGAATATGGAGTGGTGTGTGTTCTTTGTTTGTTTTGTGTGTGTGTGGGGGGGGTTGGGTGTTTTTTTTGGGTGGTATTGTGGTTTTTTTGCAAACTTAGTAGAAAGTTTTTCTTCTTTAATATTCAGGAGAAAAGCACAATTGAAGTTGACTGAATGCTGAGTAAGCAATAAGGAAATGGAGAATCCAAATAGTGATAATTCTTTTAAGAAATTTGATTATGAAGGAAAGGAATAAGACATGGTTGTACCTGAGATAAATAAGACTTGTGATTTGTATAAATAGAAAAGAGTTGAGTTTATTTAAAAGTTGAATGGGAATCTCAAGGGACTCAAATAGTCAATATAAATTTGAAAAAGAAGCAAGTGAGGACTCACACTTCCTGGTACCAAAACATATTATAAAGCAACATTCATCAAAATAGTTGATACTAGCATAAAGACAGACCTACAGACCAGTAGATTAGAATAGAGAGAGCCCATAAATAAACCCTCACACATATGGTCAAATGATCTTCCACAAGAGTATCAAGACCACTCAATGTGAAAATGAGAGTCTCTTCAACAAGTGGTGCTGGAAAAACTGAATACCCACATGAAAAAAATAAAGATTGGCGTTTATCTCATACTATACACAAAACTTAACTCAAAATGGATTAAAGACCTTTATTAGACCCCAAACTACAAAACTCCTTGAAAAAACTATAAGGAAAAATTTCATGACATTTGATTTGACAATTTCTTGGATATGACACCAAAAGCATAGACTGCAAAAGTAGACAAATGGGATTCCATCAAACTTTAGAACTTTTGTGTATCAAAGGACAAAATCAACAGAGTGGAAGAAAATATTTACAAATCACATATCTGACAAAGGGTTAACAGCCAGAATATATTTTTAAAGGTCCTATTACTTAACAACAAAAAATAAAATACTCCAATTAAAATATGTGCAATGAACTTTAATAGACATTTCAATGGCCAACAAACATGAAAAAAATGCTCAACATCACTAATCAATAGAGAAATGCAAATCAAAACAAGATATCATCTTCCACCCATTAGTATAGCTACTAATATAAAAACAACAACAAAAACAAGTGTCAGGATGGGAAAAAAGTGGAACCCTTGTGCACTGTTGATGGAACAGTAAAATGATGTGACTTCTATGCAAAACAGTATGGAAGTCCACAAAAAATTAAAAGTAGAGCTATCATCTAATTTGGCAATCCCACTTATGAGTATACTAGAGGCCCAGTGCATGGAAATTCATGCACTCAGAGGGGTCCCTCAGGGGATGTCCAAACGTTGGGTTAGGCCTAATCCCCATGGAATTATTAACTTAATTCTTACAATAAACGCATGAGTTAGATATTTTATCTTCATTTTATAGTTAATCACTCTGGCATGAATAGGTGAAGTAACTTCCCCAAAGTCACACAGTTAATAAAGCCAAAAGTGATACCAAGAAAAAATAATTTGCGCTTTCCACAAGAGAAGTGACCATCATGTGGGGTCCTGAGAAGGCCACAGGCAATGGGCTCCAAAGTTTAGACCAGAGGTTCCCACACTTTTCTCTGTCCATAGCACCCTTTGCGTCTCAGTAATTTTATGGTGCCTTTTGGCCAAAAGAAATACCTGCCATGCCATTTAATAAACAGACTCAAACAACTTAATCATTATGTCTCAACAACTTAGTAGCCATTTGAGAGCATAACAACAGAAAATGAAAAAATATATATTTGATTTAATTCCAAAATAACCACAACTACATACTAAGTTGCATGCATTAATGAAGTTGGGCACTATACAACTTCTCCAACTTTGGAATCAGATTGGACAACCTCACCCTTGTTCCTGTTCTAAGTTAATTGTTGAGTGGTACTTGCTTTTTAGTACACAAGCCCTAAAAATCCAGCTTCACAAGGATAGGACACCCTTGGAAGGAATGCAGTGAGATCTAATGTGAAACTCTGCACTAACTTGGAGCCACTTATCTACATAGTGCCCAACAGAAGTCTTGTGTTTTCCAAAATTTTTAACTATCCTGCAAGACTCCAGTGAATTCATTGCAATCCTCAGGGTGCCTCAGTGCAGTTTGGGAACTGTGGGTCTAGATGGAATCCTTGCCCTTAGATAGGAGTAGGGACTGTTGCTCTGCCATGGCAGGATGATAGACACAGATACAGTGGAGATTTATATGCTTGGCACACAGTGTAATTGGGATCTCACAATTCAATCTAGGATTCTACTTAGCCCAAGGAGACTACCAAATGATAGGTACTTCACTGCGAGGAGCCACTGTGAGTATTTTATATACAACACTATTTTATGGGAAGCACAGTTATAACTGCTTTTCATTTCATAGTTACTTAAGGAGCATATCTGCTAACTTAATAGTTGTTTTTGTTTTTTTTTTACTTTAGGGTATAAATTACAATTTGGCAAAAGCACTTGCTGTGTTTTCTTTATCAGCTACGTCGGCATATATATGTATAACATAATATTCTCAAATATCAGTAATGTAAAGCTGATGAGTTCTCACACCCAATCTTAGATTATTTTAGTTTATATATTTCTAACTGGCTCATTCCAAATTGTGCCTCTAATAGAAAGTTCTAAGTTTAAAATAAGTCATGTTTTAAGTTTTTGTGTAAAATTTTTGTATAGGTATTTAAATATAATACATTAAAAGTCTTCTCATTAGCCCTGGCCAGTATGGCTCAGTTGGTTGGAGCATTGTCCTGTATACCAGAAGGCTGTGATTTGTCCAGTCAGGGTGCACACCCAGGTTTCAGGCTCAATCCCCAGTCGGGGCACGTGTGGGGGACAACTGATTGGTGTTTCTCTTTCTCCCTCTAATATAATTTTTTTTTAAAGTCTTCATTAGCTAGCTATAAAAGCCATTTTACTTTCCCTTTAAAAAAACAGATAAGTGTTGGGTATGTGTTTGTTTCTACTTTGTAAAATATATATTAAAATAAAGAAACTAGATTATTTAGATTTGAACTCATTTAGCTTTCCATATATTTACTATTAACTATAACTGAACATATGAGGAAAAGTCATAGTTCCAAACTGGTTTCCGTTGGGGCAAAATATCTTGAAGTTTCCAAAACATTAGCAGGCACAAATGCCAAGGGCAGAAGCAGAAATTTATGAGTTTCTTTAAAGAAATATTTTAAAATAAAAACAATTTATAGAAGAGAAGAAAGAACCATTTATGAAAAGAATAGGAAGGAAATTTTGATCAATGACACAAAGACACATAATTATAAAGAAGATTAAAGTTTTCTTTATGTTCCAAAACTGGGTTCATTTCTGTATTTTTAAGAGTAATCAATCAATGCATGAATGGATTATTATAGATTATCAAACTTTGGATTGAGGTTGTCACATACAATGTGAACTATATTTTTCCTTGAAAGACATGAATTTTTTGCCTAAAAAAGAATAATTATCAGGACATGATATTAAACCTCCTCGCTGAACATGAAGATTACCAGGTACAGTGCTATGTGTGTACAAACACAGAAATACATTTTTACTTTTAGTGTAAATTTTTGTGGGTGTGATGGGCATGGACATATATCAGAGTTCCTTCAGGAAGAATGGAAGCTGGGAACATAGCTGATTGACAAAGGCCACACTTTCCTCAGGGGGCTACTAGCCAATGACTGAATATGGTGGGTACTAGTCCAACAGGAAACTCCTCTAATAAGCAATCTGTCTCAGGGACTCCCATGTGGACTCTTTATAGCCAAGCCTTTCTTCCTTCTCCTTTCACAGGGTCAGACCAGCATTATAGCCACACTACTCTCCCCACCCTCTCCTGCTCCCTTCCCCTTTATCTTTCATATCTCCCCCTAGGTCCCTTCCATTCCTAGTACCATCTTGACATCTGTTTCTGAGAAGCACTCTGGGCATGTTTTAAAATATTTCAACTGAAGAAATACATATATAAATTGCTAAAATGTCAAAGAATACTTGAAATTAAAACAGCCGTGTACTGCCTTATTTCACCACAACCTCTCATACCACTTTCAAATGTACCATTTTCAACTCTTAGTAGTTTCTTCTGATTGTACTGCCACATTTCTAAATACGTTGTGTCACTTAGAACTGCATTCAGGTGCATGTAACACAAACCTAAAAAAAAAATCATTACTTAAATGAATGGGAGCTTGTTTTTCCTAAGAGGACAAGGAATCTGGAGTTAGGCAGTTCATGGCTGGCTGATAAGACATCTCCACGCTATCTATCATCAGGTTCCAGGCACCTTCTGTCCATTCCCTTCTGCTTTATTAAGTAGCTTTTCATCAACATTACTCCAGCAATTATCCCCTTTCCTGCATCGAATTTTCCCCCACTGGACCACTCCCATTAGCAAACCAACAGATATAGATGTTATTTCTCCCAGCTAAATAAGAAAATAAACCTCTTTTGACCCCACCTCTTCTGCCCTATTTCTTAATTTTCCTTTATAACATAACCCTTTCTTATGTTGTAAACTTAATTTCTTTCCTCCCATTATCTCTTAAATGCATTCCAATCAGGCTTCTGCACACACCATCTACAGAAACTGCTCATATGCACGTCACCAATGACCTATGTGTTATTCTATCCCAAGCATGTCAAACTCTCGGCTGGCAGGGCATGTGGCCCGCTGGCTGTGAGTCTGACATGCTTGCTCCATCCAATGGTCAATCTCAGACATATTGTTACTGGTATCTTACATGCCAGTTATACCTGATTTTCTCCTTGGAACTTAATTTCCTGAACACCATACTGCCTTCAGTGTGGTGTACCTCTTTGGCTAGTCCTTTTTATCTCCTTTTCCCATCTCTCCAATCCCCAAATGCAGGAGGACCCCAGGGATCAGGCCTTCAGCCCCTCCCTAGGTGATTTCCAGCAACCTGTTGGCTTTAATACCATCTGTGGGGTTTCCTCACAAAGTTCTCTCTCTAGCTCAGACCTTTCTCTGAAATACAGATTCCTATAACCAACTATCTATTCGATTTCTCCACCTGAATATCTAATGGGCATTTCAAACATTGATGTCCAAAACTGAGCTCCTGATGTTTCCTCAAATTTGTTCTCAATCTTCCTTTTACAGTGAATGGTAACTCTATTGCTCAGAAATTTCTTCTATACCCCACATTTCATTCATCAACAAATTCTAATGGCTAAAAACTTAAATTAGACTCAGAATTTGGCCACTTAAACACTCCCATAAGTCAAAACCACCATTATGACTCGCCTGAACTATGGAAACAATCTTTTAACTTATCTCCAATTTGATCTTTGTTCCCTTCAATCTGTTTCCATCACAATAGCCAGATTGATCCAATTAAAAAAACAGGGGAAAAAAAAGTAAATCAGATCAAGTTCCTCCTCCACTCAAAAATCTTCAAGCGTTTCCCATCACACTTAGAATTAAGGAAAGTCCTTTCGGAGGCCTACAAGGCTTTATATAACTAGTGTCTCATTTCCTCTGGTCTCAATTCCTATACACTTCTCCATCGAGGTATAAATTTAACAGTGTCTTAATGCTGAAACTTTTATTACCTAAGAATAGTTCGTTAAATGATTTTAGAAATTCAGAGCAGGAAGTTATTCAACACCTTTTCATAATGAAATCATTCTGGGAGACTGAAAAAAAATGAGAAATGTATTTGATAGCTAGTAAAACTAAACTCTAAATTATACCTCACACTTATACTGCATTTTAAATTAGGAATAGGCATGGTCTGGAAAACCAATTTCAAAAGGCAATTTTCATTCAGAACATATTGGTTTATAAACTTATGAATTTGTAAGTAGAAAGAATTATTTTTAAAATCATACAATTTATGTGTAACTGGATCAACAACATGAACTCAGCTCTGGTAATGATGACAACCTATAAAATCTCATTGTTCCACAGAGGAAAACTCCAAGCACTGACTGCAACTTCCGAAATCCTTTAAGTTGTTGAAGTTGCCTTGCTGATTTCTAAACAATTTGATTTTTTGGAGAAATAAGGATCCTTTGAGAAGAAGACAACAGATAAATTCCATAAATCCTAAATCTGCCATGGAGGGCAAGGATGAAAAAAGATTTACCTGATGCACAAAAGAAGGATCCTAAGAGAGCTTATGGTAATGATTTATTTATTTTGCAACTAAGAAAGGCTTAAGGGAATTCTTTTAAACATTTAGCTTGCACACCAAATTTTAATTTACTGTGATATGAGAGATCTTTAGGAAAAGACATATAGACACATTTTTAGAAGACCTAGCTGACAGTCCTGTCTAGAAATAAGGAAGTGGATGGATTATGTTAAGAGGTCTCTCAAAGGCCCTAAAGTTTGGGGACTAACCCAGACTTGTGGGCAGGGTGGAGGTAAAGTTATCCTGTTAAAATATATCACTTCAAGAGTATGCTGGTTGTAAAAGATGTATTTTAGGAATATTTTATCAATCATAAAAATAAAGCACAAAATATAAAAAAGGTAAGTTCCTCCTTGGTCCGGTAGCTCCATTGGTTAGGTTGTCTTCCCATACACCAAAAGGCTGGGAGTTCGATTCCTGGTCAGGGCACATACCTAGGTTGTGGGTTAATCCCTGGTGGGGGCAAATACGGGAGGCAAACAAGTGCTGATCATTGCTTCTCACATCTATGTTTTCCTCTTCCTGCCTCTCTCTCTAAAATCAATAAACATATACTCCTATGAGGATTTTTAAAAAAGAAGACTCATTGATATAATAGCATAAGAAAACAGTACTTCAAGTGGCTGTAAATTACAAAAGCAATTTTGTATATATTTATCATGCAAATTCCTTTTTTGAGTTGAATTAATTCACTAGTGAAGACATTCCTTTCCATGCTCCCCCACACAGACATACACACAAACTTGCTTATTAAATTAAAATGCAATAAAACCTATTTTAAAAGGATTGCCTTTTGGGATGTTCCACTGCATATTTTAAGATACCTGACATGTTCCAACTTACTCTGTGCAAAGGTAAGGGTGGAGACCATGAGACACACCTCATACTATAGGTGGTAGGCATGCCCTCCAGTCAAATAATTTTATGCTTGCTTTTAAGGTGAGTAATGGCATTGAGAAGTACAATTTGAGTTGTACTAACTTTAAAACTTTCTGGAACATATTTATATTCAAGTTTTAAAGTCAGATTAAAACTTTTATGAAAACAAATTATGAATTTTTAAATAATTCCATTCTTTTGAATAGTATCCTAAATTGAATTTAAGAAGTATTATGGTTCTAACAATATTAATTCAGGCTTATTAAACAGTCTCTGGAAAGTAATAATTTATGACAGTTGAGGAGGTAACTAGTTACCTTCATGAGTAAAGTTGACAGGTTTAAACAAAAAAAAAAAAAATGAGGAAAAACTAGAGTCCACTAAAATGATAGTCTATATTTGAGTAATAGATTAAGAGTATGTTCCTAATTACTACAAATTCAATGTTGTAGATTTATAGAGCCATAAGCCTGAACGTCAGATAACAGTAGACTCAAAGTAAGTCAAACTGTAAACAAATAAAAATTGAAATTGATACAGGATATTCAATCCCATTAAACAGTTATAATTATTAGAACTGATGTACCTTCAATTGTATGTATGAGTAGAATATGACTAATGATTCTTTTTATCATAAGCAAGTAAATTTTTTCTTTTTTTTTTAAATATATATTTTATTGATATTTTACAGAGAGGAAGGGAGAGGGATAGAGAGTTAGAAACATCGATGGGAGAGAAACATCGATCAGCTGCCTCTTGCACACCCCCTATTGGGGATGTGCCCGCAACCCAGGTACATGCCTTTGACAGGAATCAAACCTGGGACCTTTCAGTCCGCAGGCCGACGCTCTATCCACTGAGC
>PVJC01006235.1:0-55829 GCA_004026665.1 Murina feae | reverse complement strand
AATCAATAGCAAATGGGAAGAATAACATTAGCATTTAGAGAAAAATCATCTGAAAAATGTAAATTATTTGGTTTTTCATTCTAAATGGATCGATCTCAGTTCCTGTGATAATTTGAGGAAAAGTTATTTGTTAAATTATCTCTCTTCTCTATTTTACTTTGGATTAATCTGAATGACACTGGCATTGGAAAAAAAAAAAAGGTAAAGAATGTTGAGTTCATTAATCTACTTAATCTTTAGCCTCTGAGGAGCTGGCATTCTGCCATGGAATTTCAAAATAACAATTTACATGTCTATTTTCTAGGATCTTACTGTATTCTGGTAGAGGCAGACCAAATAACAGACACTTAAAGAACCAAGTAAATGGGAGTTAGGTACAGGAAATCACTGACTGTGTTGAGAGTGTGGAAAGTCACTTTGTAGATATAAGCAGAAAAGTTTCACCTGCCCTAAAAATATGTTTGGGTCATTTCATTGGATAACTCTCTTCAACTTTTATACAAGTTGGGTTTTTTTTTAATTGAAATTACACATGACACATTTTCACAGAGTACTCTCATGTACTTCACTGGCTTTAGTAATAATATATTCATTTCGTGTAAGATATGACTCAAAATTATATTGGTTTAGATAAGATAACATTAATTTCTGCCTTCTATAAAAGTTCAGATAAGTAGCCAACATTAGGTGTTATGATAGTACTGCTCCAAAGAGTTATTCTTTTTTCCTTAATGCATGACCTTAATTCCCAACATCAGTTGATAGTCTGGGATGGCTGTTACAGCCACAGCTATCCGGTTTAGGGAGGAGGAAGCACAACCAGAAGGGGCAATGGGCATACCTCACCCATCATTTAAGGTTGTTTTTTAGAAGCTGATTCAGGGCACTTCAAATACATAACATTGGCAATCACTAATCATATAGATACACCTACCTGCTTTGAAATCCTAGGAAATATAGTCAAAGTTATCTTTATTTTTATAGAAAATTTTACAAGAAATGTTTTTTAAAAAGCTTCTAAATTAAATCGCATTATCCATGTACTACCGACTTCCAAATCTGTATCTTCTCTTTCATGATATTTCAGAGTTTTTGTCCAAACCTTTACCGAATAACCAATTTGGTTCAACAAATACATATTTAGTACACACTCCGTGTTACACATTTTGTTCAGTATTAGGGATAAAATAGTAAATATAATCATCTTGATCTCTACTCTCAAGTACTTTATAGACTAGCTGAGGGAGACATCATGTAATTATTTCACAATTTAATCAATTGTAAGTAGGAAAGTTTAGGGTGCTATGGGAGAAAAGAGGAGGTGACATAACAGGTTTGGGAGTCAGGAAATTTTTTATAGATTGGGTGATATCTAGGATGCTCAATGGTAATAAAAGATCACTAAACAAACTCTAAATGGAAGGGTATTCCATCTATCTCCAGTGATATGAATATTTAAAGCCAAGGATCTGAAAGAGTTTGCAGTGTCACTGCAGTAAGTACAAGACAGTGATAAACTAGAGATGATGCTGCAAAGGTCAGCAATAGGGAGCTCATCTTGGGGCTTTTGACAATTCAAAAAAGGGCTTTGGATTTTAGAGAGAACAACAGCTATTAAAGCGTTCAAGAACAGTTCTACTGCCAAAGGTCATGTACAAGATTGTGAAAAACATTGATTTCACCTTAGTAGTTTAAAAAAAGAGAAAATCTGAAAACATATATTTTTAAAAACATAGAAGAGCTAAAGTTGCAACAAAGGCTTAATAAACCTAAATTCCAGAGAGGAGTGAGTTCTTTCTAAGTGATTAGAGATTGCTGTTTTGAATATATTTAAAAAATATTTAAAATTACTCACCTATAGTCATACGATAGTAAAGGTTTTCATTACAATTTGGATAGCAGGCATTTATGAAGCCTGATTATGTGCTGATGATGTAGAGGGTCTATACTTTATTCTCAAATATCACATGTTTTGTTAGAGATATGAGTGATAATTAGGAAAGGTTACACTCAAGCTTTATATTCATATTAATGGATAGGGATTTTATAATTTGGGAGAGAAACAGATAAGTTTCCAATGAAAATAATCATTCAGTTTGTTGCACTTGAATTGGACTGTGAAAAGTGAGGAAACTTTGGCCCTGGCCAGATAGTTCCGTTGGTTAGAGTACTGTCCCATACCTCAAGGTTGTGGTGTTGATCTAAGTCAGGGAACATACAAGAAACGACCAATGAATGCATAAATAAGTGGAACAACAAATCTCCCTCTTCTCTTTTTTTTTTTCTCTCTGTCAAATTATTAAAGAACAATTTAAAAAATAAAAAATGATGAAAATCTGATTGACAACTCTCTGGATTATGCATTGGATTATGCATTGAAGTAAATATCTCCATATTTGCCACAAACCCTAGGTAATATTTTTCTGAGTTTTTAATGAGGTAAATCAACCTGTTCCAATAAATTCAACAAAGAATTTATTGCAGCAGTTTCTAAACTCAATTTCTACAAAACTTTTTGGACCAAAGACCACATATCTAGCCATACCCATCTAATCTAATCTAATCTAATCTAATCTAATCTAATCTAATCTAATCTAATCTAATCTAATCAAAGAGTAATATGCAAATTGACTGTTGCTCTGAGACACCCAAGCCAAGCTACGCCCACCAGCCAATCAGAGCGGCTGTATGCAAATTTGCCCAGCCAAGATGGTTGTTGGCAGCCACGGACCTGGAACAAGCAGGAGGCTTCTGTTGCAACTGCCTGACTAGGCCGGCGGGCCTCTGCTCAAGCAACAATGTTTCAATTATAGAAGCCACAGAGCTGAAGCAAACAGGAGGCTTCCATTACCTGCCTAGGCCTCCGCTCAAGATAACAAACTTTCAATTATAGAAGATAAATAAACCCCAGAAATCTGATTCCAGCCAGCCTTGGTGTGACCTTGGGTCAATGGGATCTGTGGGCAGCTTGAAAACGGCCCTCAGCCCCTCACCCAGGCTAGCCAGGTACCCCAGTAGGGACTGAAACCCTGAAGGGACTGTGGGCAGCCTGAAAACGGCCGTCAGCTCATCACCCAGGCTTGCCACACCCCAATGGGGTGAGGGTCCACACTGGGGGTCTTGGCCAGCCTGAAAACAGCCATCAGCCCTTCACTCAGGCTGGCCAGGCATGCCAGCAGGTGGACATCTCCTGAGGGGTCCCAGACTGCAAGAGGGCACAGGCCGGGATGAGAGACCCCCTGATTGCACAAATTTTTTTGCACCGGGCCCCTAGTTAGGTATAATCTCCTTCCCCCCAAAATCAGCATATTCTTGTTCCCAAGTTCTTCACTTCTGCTGCCCCCTTTTTCACTACATTTTAAAAAGAATTTATTGTATTCTTCATTGTATTGTACAATAAACATTTTTTAAATATATTTTATTAATTTTTTACAGAGAGGAAGGGAGAGGGATAGAGAGTCAGAAACATGGATGAGAAAGAAACATTGACCAGCTGTCCTCTGCACACCTCCTATTGAGGATGTGCCCACAACCAAGGTGCATGCCTTTGACCAGAATCAAACCTGGGACCTTTTAGTCCACAGGCTGACGCTCTATCCACAGAGCCAAACTGGTTAGGGCAATAAACATATTTTTAAAAATTAAATTTAAACTTATTTTTTTTACCCTTATCCTTCGTTGATACAAAGCAGAAAACTTTGGAGTCACATAAGAAGAAAGATAATCCTGTTACGTAATATGTCTCCAGTATTCTTTTTACCAAAAACAAATAACTGGTATTTCTTTGATGAAATAGTGTAAATTGGAGACCATGTAAGGTAATCTCAGCATCCCAAAGATGAGGACAGCCTCATGTTTAAGGGCACAGCTAGTTCTGTCACTTGCTGGCTGGGTGACACTGGGCAAGTCTCTTTTTTTAATAGATTTTTAAAAAATATAAATTTCTTATTGTTTAAAGTATTACATGAGTCTCCTTTTCCCCCCATTGACCTCTCCCTGGCTGCCCCCACAACCCAGCACATGCCTTCATCTCACCCCCTGTCTGTGTCCATTGGTTATGCTCATATGCATGCATACCAATCCTTTGGTTGATCTCTTACTTCCTTACCCCCCACCCTTCCCTGTGAGATTTGACGGTCTGATCAATGCTTCTCTGTCTCTAGATATGTTTTTGTTCATCAGTTTATATTTTTCATTTTATTCCACAAATGAGTGAGGTCATGTGATATTTATCTTTCTCTTATTTTGCTTAGCATAATGCTCTGCAGTTCCAGCTATGCTGTGGCAAATGGTAAGAATTTCTTCTTTTTTTACAGCAGCATAGTATACCATTGTTTAGATGTACCATAGTTTTTTAATCCACTCACCTGCTGATGGGCACTTAGGCTGTTACCAAATCTTAGCTATTGTAAATTGTGCTGATATGAACATAGGGGTGCATATATCCTTTCTGATTGGTGTTTCTGGTTTCTTGGGATATATTCCTAGAAGTGGGGTCACTGGGTCAAATGAAAGTTGCATTTTTAATTTTTGAGGAAATGCCATACTGTTTTCCAAAGTGGCTGTACCAGTCTGCATTCCCACCAGCAGTGCATGAGGGCTCCTTTTTCTCTACATCCTCGCCAGCACTTGTTGTTTGTTGATTTGTTGATGATAGCCATTCTTACAGGTGTAAGATGGTACCTCATTGTTGTTTTAATTTGTATCTTTCAGATGACTAGTGACTTTGAGTATGTTTTCATATGTCTCTTAGCCTTCTGTATGTCCTGATTTAAAAGTATCT
The DNA here is from genome assembly GCA_004026665.1 of Murina feae. Taxonomy (NCBI): domain Eukaryota; kingdom Metazoa; phylum Chordata; class Mammalia; order Chiroptera; family Vespertilionidae; genus Murina; species Murina feae. The sequence continues at coordinate 51,046 of PVJC01006235.1, read as the reverse complement.
GTTTAGGTCCTTTGCCCATTTTTTGATTGGACTGTTTATCTTCTTTTTGTTAAGTTGTGTGAGTTCCCTATAAATGTTGGAGATTAAACCTTCATCAGAGATAACATTGGCAAATATCTTCTCCCATGCAGTGGGCTCTCTTGTTTTGTTGATGGTTTATTTTGCTGTGCAGAAGCTTTTTATTTTGATGTAGTCCCATTTGTTTATTTTCTCCTTAGTTTCCATTGCCCTAGGAGCTGTATTAGTAAAGATATTGCTATGAAATATGTCTGCTATTTTGCTGCCTATGGCTTCTTCTAGGATATTTATGATTTCCCATCTTATGTTTAAGTCCTTTATCCATTTTGAGCTTATGTTTGTGTATGATGTAAGTTGGTGTTCTAGTTTCATTTTTTTTGCATGTATCTGTCTAATTTTACCAACACCATTTATTGAAGAGACTGTCTTGACTCCATTGTATGCTCTTACCTCATTGGTCAAATATTAATTGAGCATAATGGTTTGGGTTAATTTCTGGCTTCTCTGTTCTGTTCCATTGGTCTATATGTCTATTCTTTTACCAGCACCGGGCAGTTTTGTGAACAAAGGCTTTGTATTATAGCTTGATATCTGGCATTGTCATCCCTCCAACTTTGTTCTTCTTTCTCAATATTGCTGAAGCTATTTTGGTGTTTTTTTTTATTTCAGATGAATATTTGGAGAGTTTTTTCTAGGTCTTTGAAGTACGCCATTGGTATTTTATGGAGATTGCATTGAATCTATATATTGTTTGGGGTAGTATGGTCATTGTAATAATATTGATTCTATGAATCTATGAACATGGATTTATTCCATTTGTTTATGTCTTTCTCTATCCTCTTTTTTCAGTGTCCTGTAATTTTCTGAGTACAGGTGCTTTACCTCCTTGGTTAAATTTATTCCTAGGTAACTTAAAAATTTTTTGTTGCAATGGTAAATGGGATTTTTGAAATCTCTCTTGCTTTGAGTTCATTATTGGTATATAAAAAAGCCACAGTTTTCTGGTTTTAATATTGTATCCTGCTACACTGCTGAATTCATTTCAGTTCTAGCAATATTTTGATGGGGTCTTTAGGGTTTTCTATGTACAATGTCATCTGTGGGTAATGATAATTTTACTTCTTCTTTTCCTTTTAGATGCCTTTTGTTTCTTCTTCTTGTCTGATCACTATGGCTAGCACTTCTAGTACTGTTGAACAGGAGTGGTCAAAGTGGGCATTCCTGTCTTATTCCTGTTCTTAGGGGGAATGTTTTAGTTTTTTCCATTGAGTATGATATTGGCTATAGGTTTGTCATATAAGGCTTATTATGCTGAGGTATGATCCCTCTATTTCCACTTTGCTGAGACTTTTTATCAGTAATGGGTGTTAGATTTTGTCAAATGCTTATGTGATGTATCAGGTTGATTTGCAGATATTGTACCAGCCTTGTTTCCCTGGAATAAATGCCACTTGGTCAGGGTGTATGATCTTTCTAATGTAATGCTTGCTCTGATTTGCTGGAATTTTGTTGTGAATTTTAGCACCTATGTTCATTAAGGATATTGGCTTGTAATTCTCTCTTTGTAGTGTCTTTATCTAGTTTAGGGATTAGGGTAATCCTGGCTTCATAGAAAGAGCTTGAAAATGTGCCTTCCTCTAGAATTTTTTGGAATAGTCTGAGGAGGATAGGTTTTAGATCTCTGAATGTTTGGTAAAACTCCCCTGTGAAGCCATCGGGTCCAGGGCTTTTGTTTTCTGATGACTGCTTCAGTTTCCTTATTAGTTATTAACTTGTTGAGATTCCTTTATTCTTATTGATTGAGTTTTGGAAGGTCTTATTTTTCTAGAAATATGTCCATTTCCTCTAGGTTATTTAGTTTGTTGAAATAGAGTTAATCATAGTATATTTTTTTACAATCTTATATTTCTGTGTGTCTGTTGTTATTTTGCCTCTTTAATTTCTGATTTTATTAGGATCTCTCTCTTTGCTTCTTGGTGAGCTTGGCTAGAGGTTTACCAATCTTGCTTATCATTTCAAAGAACCAGCTCTTAGTTTTATTGCTTTTTTGTATTGTTTTTTTTGGTTCCACATCATTTATTTCTACTCTGATCTTTATTATCTCCTTCCATGTACTCTGAGCTTTTCTTGTTGTATTCTTTATAATTCTTTAAATAATAGAGTTAGATAATTTATTACCAGTTTTTCTTGTTTTTTTGAGGTAGGTCTGTCATGCTATGAGCTTCCCTCTCAGGACTGCTTTCACTGTGTCTCATAGGTTTTGGATCGTTGTGTTTTCATTGTCATTCATTCCCAGGATTTTTAAATTTTCTTCTTTGATCTCTTTGGTAACCCAATCATTATTTAATAGCATTATATTTAACTTACAAGTGTTTGAATTATTTTTATTGTAGTTGATTTTTAATATTATGTCATTATGATCTGAGAAAATGCTGGATGTGATTTCAATCTTTTTGAATTTGGAGAGACTTTGCCTGTGACCCAATATGTGGTCTATCTTTGAAAATGAACTATGTGCACTTGAGAAGAATGTATATTTGGTGGCTTTGGGGTGAAATGTTCTGATGATGTCAATTAAGTCCATCTGATCTAGTGAGTCATTTAGGATTGCTAATTTTTTGTTGATTTTTTTGGCTAGAGGATTTGTTCAGTGATGTCAGTTGGGTATTAAAATCTCCTACTGTAATTGTATTGCTGTTGCCTTCCCCCTTGATATCTTCCAGAAGTTTTTTTTATGCATTTGGGTGCTCCTGCAGTAGGTGCATATATGTTTACCAGGGTTATATACTCTTGTTGTATCAATCCCTTTAGTAGTATGAAGTATCCTTCCTTATCTCTTATTATGGCCTTCACTTTGAGATCTATTTTGTCAGATATAAGTATTGCTAACCCAACTTATTTTCTTTCATTTCCATTTGCCTTAAAATTATTTTCCCATCCCTCCACTTTCAGTTTCTGTGAGTCTGTTGTTCTGAGGTGAGTATCTTGTAGACAGCATATTTATGGGTCATGTTTTTGTATCCATGAAAGTATTCAATGTCTTTTTGGAGCATTTAGGCCATTAGCATTTAAAGATATTATTGATACTTGCTTGTAGCCATTTTTATTTTTTGTCCCTGTGTTCCTTTTCCCCCTTTTATTCCTTTTTTTAACAACAGTCTCTTTAGCATTTCTTGCGTTACTGGCTTGGTAGTGATAAACTCCCTTAGGCATTTTTTTTTCTTTTTTTGTCTGTGACACTCCTTATTTCCCCTTCAATTTTGAGTGATAGCCTTGCTAGATAGAGAATTCTTGAATTCAGTTCCTTGGTTTGCATCACTTTGCATACTTCCTTCCATTCTTTTCTGGCCTGGTGTGTTTCTGTTGAGAAATCATTTGATAATCTGATGGGAGATTCCTTGTAGGTAACTTTCTGTTTCTCTCTGGCAGCCTTTAAGATGCTCTCTTTGTTGTTAACGTTTGATATTATAATTATGACATGTCTTGGTGTGAGTCTTTTTGGGTTCATTTTGTTTGAGACTCCATGTGTTACTTCCCCCCTACCCCCCAATCAGGGAAATTTTCTGACATTATTTCTTCAAATAGGCTTTCTAACCTTGCTCCTCTTCTTGTCATCCTGGCACCCCTACTATGAGTATGTTGCTTTGTTTCAGATTGTCCCAAAGTTCCCTAAGGCTCTCCTCTTGTCTTTTGTTTTTGTTTTTTTCTCCAATTGCAGGTCAGATTGGGTGTGTTTTGCTTCCCTGTCTGCTAATTTGTTAATTTGATCCTCCACTTCTCCTAGTCTACTGTTGAAAGGTTCCATATTGTTTTTTATTGTAGCTATATCACTCTAGTTTCTCCTGATTCTTACATAGCTTATTGATTTTCTCATCCATCCAGTTTATAACTCTATGACCCTTATTTTGAATCCTTTTTCTGACATATTGCATGCCTCTGTTTCACTTAACCCCTTTTCTGGTGATTCCTCCTTTTCTTTCCTTTGGGGGATATTCTGTTTCCTCATTTTTGCACTCTCCAAAGTACCTAGGTGTCAAGTCACTTTGGGCTTGTGGGTGCAGCAGTGGGCTTGGTGGTGGGTCATGGTTGCAGGCAACAGCTGCTCCACAAGTGCTTCTCACATGATTGTGGGGCAGCTGCTCCTTGCGAGATATTGGGATGACTGCTCTTTGGGCAGTCATGGGTGGTGGCTGCTCGTGGGTCGACTAGTCCTCACATAGTTTTGCTGGCATGGTTGTGGTGCTGGGGCTAAAGCATCTTGCTAGTGGGGGGGGGTAGCACACTCTAGAACTCATAGTAGCCCTCAGCCAGGGAGTCTGGACTCCCAGTGTCCATGGACTGGTAGCCAAGGAAGCAGGTCCCAGGCCAGTGTTGCTGTAGGATCCCATGTGTTTTTTGAGGGCCCCCTTGGTAGTGGTGAGACTGGGATCCCAGTCACAACAGCTCTATCCTTCAAGATGGCACAGCCTCAGTGGCAGAGCTGGCACTCTGAGAGAGAGCACAGCAATAGCAGAGGTTGCCTGGCTATGTGAGCCTAGGCCACTGGCCCCTGAAGGCCCTGTGAGATTTAGCTATCCCTCACTCAGACACACACACACACACACACACACACACACACTTCCCTTTTTCTCCCTCATTCAGTCATACTCTCTCCCTCACTGCTGTCCTCCCAGCTACTATCTTGGAATTCCAGCACTGTGGGAAAATCTATTAAGATATCTGTTTGTCACTTTCACTTGTAAAATATAGATAATACAGGATTGGAACTAGTGATATGGGAGGCACCTATAAATGTATTAATCCAGATAATTAGGACTTTAATACAACACTTAAAAAAATACTGCAATATAGGAATGAAGAATAAAATAAAATTTTACATAAGGATAAAAAAATCTGACCTTGCACTGACATGACTCATCTCAATCAATTCACCTTAATCCCAGTTTGATAAAATACCTACTTCCCAAAGTTGTAAGAATTTAATGAACAAATACAAATGGAAGGGATTAGTAAAATCTCAATAAAACACGATTATATTTAGAATCTCATTTCAATTTGATTCAGACAATTAAATACTTTATTAAGAGAATCACTAACATTTGGCTATAAATGTGTAGTTTCATATCTTATTTCAGAAGTGAGAGCATATGTAAACACAATAAAAATTGGTGATACTAAGTAGAATTTCTATTGCATGAAATAAAACTAAAATTTTTATATGAAAATGCAAGTGCACAATTGTGCTCCTGCTACATAACTATTAGAATTTCAGCACTATTTACTTTTTGGCATAACTGCTCTAACAGATTAATGGTGCTTTCTCACTTTTATAACGTATTAAATACAATACATTCAGATTTAAGTGTCAATATAGAAGTTGGTGCAAGGTCTGATATAGGTGGAGAGAAGAAAGGCATTTTAGCATTAAACAAAATATGTTTGTTTATTATTAAACAAAACAAAAATTGTTTTGTTTTTCTTAACAATTTGACATGGTTTATGAATTTAATTGACAGCTTGTATACAAAAGAATGGACTATAAGTTAGCAAAGGGGAAAAACGTCTCTTCTACATGCCAAACATAAGGAGGGTGTTAGAACTCACTCATTAGAAACAAAGATGATTTTTAAATAACATTTCAGAGAGGACCAATGTCTCCTGACATTTTCATAATACAATACTTCACACATAGGAACAGAAATACTAAGGAATCTAATCTAATAAAAGAGTAATATGCTAATTGTGTCACTCCACTGCATCCCAAGCCACACCTACCAGCCAATCAGAGTGACTATATGCAAATTAACTCAACCAAGATGGAGGCTGGCAGCCACAGAGCTAGAGCAAATAGGAGGCTTCATTGCCCTGGTGATGGAGGAAACTGCCTGCCTTGGCCAGCTGTGGCCTCCACTGAAGGCAACAAAGTTTCAATTATAGAAGATAAATAAACCCCAGATACCTGCTTCCAGACAGCCTCGCTGGGAGCTTGGGTCGCTGGGAGCAGTGGCCAGCCTGCAAACAGCCATTAGCCCATCACCCAGGATGACCACACCCTCATGGGGTGAGTGTCCTTGCTAGGGGACTTGGCTCACCTGACAATATCCCTTAGTCCCTTACCCAGGCTGGGCAGGTACCCCAGCAGGGGCCCCCACCCTGAAGGAACTGTGGCCAGCCTGCAAAAAGCCATCAGCCCCTCACCCAGGCTTGCCTGGAACCCCAGTGGGAACTCCACCTTGATCCAGGACACCCTTCAGGGAAAACAAGCTGGCCCCCACCCATGCACCAGGCCTCTATATAATCTAATAAAAGAGTAATATGCAAATTAACCATCACTCTGAGACACCTAAGCCAACCCACCAACCAAGCCACGCCCACCAGCCAATCAGAGGTGCTGTATGCAAATTAACCCAGCTAAGATGGCGGCCAGCAGCCATGGAGCTAGAACAAACAGGAGACTTTTGTTGCACCAGCGATGGAGTTGAAACTGCTTGCCTAGGCTGGCTAGGCCTCTGCTCAAGGCAACAATGTTTCAATTATAGAAGCCACAGAGCTGAAGCAAACAGGAGGCTTTGTTGCCTGCCTGGGCTCAAAGCAACAAAGTTTCAATTACAGAAGATAAATAAACCCCAGAAACCTGATTCCAGCCAGCCTCACTGGGACTTTGGGTCAATGGGAGGTGTGGGCAGCCTGAAAATGGCCTACAGCCCCTCACCCAGGCTGGCCAGTTATCCCAGTAGAGACCCAAACCCTGAAGGAACTGTGGGAAGCCCGAAAATGCCCCTCAGACCCTCACCTAGGCTGGCCAGGTACCCCAGTAGGGACTTGAACCCTGAAGGGATTGTGGGCAGCCTGAAAATGGCCCTAAGCCCCTCAACCAGGATGCCCAGGCACCCCAGTAGAGACCTGAACCCTAAAAGGGTTGTAGGCAGCCTGAAAATGGCCCTCAACCCATCACCCAGGCTGGCCACACCCTCATGGGGCAAAGGTTCCCACTGGGGAGCTTGGCCAGCCTGCAAACAGCCATCAGTCCCTCACCTAGGCTGGCCAGGCACACAGTGGACATCCCCTGAGGGGTCCCAGCCTGCAAGAGGGCACAGGCCAGGCTTAGGGATTCCCCTGAGTGCACAAATTTTTGTGCACTGGGCCCCTAGTCCTATATAATAAGAGGATAATATGCAAATTGACTCTAATAGCAGAATGACTGGGAATGACTGGTCACTATGACATACACTGACCACCTGGGAACAGACTCTAAATGCAGGAGCTCCCCCCTGGTGATCAGTGCAGTCCCACAGGGGAGCTCTGCTCAGCCACAAGCCAGGCTGATGGCTGCCAGCACAGTGGAGGTGGTGGGAGCCTCTCCTGCCTCCTCAGCAGCTCTAAGGATATCCAACTGCAGCTTAGTCCTGCTCCCCACTGGCAAGTAGACATACCCCGAGGGCTCCCGGGCTGCCAGAGGGATGTCTGACTGCCGGCTTAGGCTTGATCGCCTGGGAAGTGGGCTTAATCCAGGAGGTGGACATCCCCCAAGGGTTCCCAAACTGCAAGAGAGCACAGGCCAGGCTGAGGGACCCTCCCCCCACCGAGTGCACAAGTTTTTGTGCACTGGGCCCCTAGGAATTTCATATTTGACAAAGATTTTATTCAAATGTGTGTCACTGTCCAGAGTCATTAACAGATATCTATATAAATATCCAATATCCGTATCTTGTACAGGAAAAAAATCACAAATCTAAATTAAAAAGGCTGTTTGAAGATTGATAGCCTATATTCAACTTAATTACTGTGGGATGCTGGGTAATCTGCTTAAACTCTGCATGCTCACCTTTTTTCATCTGTTAAATGGGAATAACAATATAACAGAGCTGTTATGTATATTACAGTTTTTAAAATGCATGTCACAAAGTTGCAATAAATGTTGCCTTGGATAGTTATTAATCATCAACCCATTCAACAAACTTTTTTAGGAGTAGGCATAACATGTGGTAGGCACATTCCCGCTCTACAATAATTTCCTTATGCTGTTATCTTGCTCCTTCTTAAGTTATGATTACTTATACACTATTGCATTTGCATAAATTAAAATGTTCCCTTCTGCCCTCAACAATAGAGTTAACACATATCACCTGCTTTATGAGGAATATACAAAACTACATTTGACCTCTCTATGTTCACATAATTTTATTTGATAGACTGTTATTATTAGTTGTTTATATATTATTTTGTCTTTACTCAACTTTTGCTTAAAGAAAGTGGTTGTATCTTCTCTATATTCTTCTTATTATTTTTATTGATTTCAAAGTAGAAGGGAGAGGGAGAGAGAGAGATAGAAACATCGATGATGAGAGAGAATTATTGATCAGCTTCCAAGCCTGCAACCTGGGCATGTGCCCTTGACTGGAATCCAACCTGGGACCTTTCAGTCCATAGGCTGAGGTTCTATCCACTGAGCTAAACTAGCTAGGGCTCTTCTCCATCTTTTTTTTTCAAGGTCCCAAAAGTGCAGAGTTGGGAACGGAGATTCACAGAAGTCATCATTTCAATTGATGGCCCAATAAGCATGTGCATTGGCAACTGCAAAAAGTTCTCCTAAAATAGTGGAAAGATGGAAGAGCTATTACAAATTGTTTGGATTATCTTGTAAGTGTAACTGTCAAGTCCAAAAGGGGAAATTATAATAATGAAGATCTCAAAGTTCATCATGGATCAGATATTTTTAATGATAAGCCCTCATTAATATCCAATATTCAGAGAGAACCATTATGCAAGAATTAGAGTTCTACTGGGAAGGTTAATAATTTAAGTGACAGAATATGATCCTCTATTTTAATAAGATATTAGGATTTGCATATGGAGTTTCTTCAGCTATAAATTCTAACATCCCCCATCTAACTCCGTGTCATGTAACAGGTATTTTTTTTCAACCAGGTTACTGTTTCAATGTAGGAGAAAAACTGTGGTTCTTCAACAGAGTTTGCTCATATTTTTTTTCTTTCTGTGGATACTACCCACTGTTGGTATTTAGCCCTGGTTGAGACATATGGACATATTACATAACAAAAGTAATTACAATAATCTTGACTTCCTTTCTTTCTTTTTCCTTCAATTTTTAATTCTCTTATAAATAGGTCAGGTGACAGATCTATCACTCAAACATTTCATCTGAGACATGGTTTCTTACATTGGTACCCTTTGCCTGTGGCCCTAGTAATCAAGGACACATTTATTATTTATTTCCAACAGATTATGTGTGATAACCAGTATTCTATTTAAATATTTTACAAGGGTTAGTTCTCTTTTCTCTTCCCTCTCCCAAATAAAATTGTGTGTTTTTTTAAGAGGCCAAATGATGGGTAGGAGGAAGCGAGGAAAGGCTGTATTTTGATTAATGTTGAATGACAATAGAAAGATGTTCAAGGCTGAAACAGGTGGTATCACATTAACTAAATGTGAAGTATATTTGTGAAAGAGGGATTGAGGAATCGAGAAACAGAATTCCCTTTGTAGCTTTTCCTCTGGACAGAAGGGGTACGGGCTGGATTCCAGATGCTTTTGACACCTCTTTGCAGGCCCTGAAGCTGCTACATTTGTTGTGATTGCTGTATCACCTCCTGTCATTGCCTTTTACAAAGTAAAGAAATGGCTTCAACAAACTGAACAAAACGATACTCTCTGTGATTTACTTTTCCTTTGCTCTTTGGTTGAAATAATACAAATCACAGATATTCACTCCCCAGAAATGTACCTCTCCTAGATCTCTAATTATGTGAGATCGTAATTTGACCCAGAAGCTTTAAACTGCATTGTACCTTGAAAAGCAAGTACAGTCCATATCCAATTTGACTTCTTCATACATTTTTAAATACCAAAATGATTAGGTTAGATTTAGGATCAATTCCCTGAGAAAGTTCATAATTAAAGGGCTCAGTCAGTTCCTGTCTATGAGATTATCAAGCAAGTCAACACACCTTTAGAATTTTATGAAGGAGGAAAGAGGTTACTATTCTCTGCTTTCTATATTGCCAAACTGATGTGTACATGGAGTTTGGGTAATATAATACATATTCATGCTGACAGCTAATTTTCAGGCTAATGCAATTCAAAACAGAAAAGATAATGAACCCTAAAAAAACAGAGTTTGTAAATGGAAATGCTGACAGACTCTTAACTCTAATAGCTGTGCTATTGGGCACTACAAAAATAACAAAGCTAATTTTAATGAAGATTTGAAAGTAGATGAGGCATTTATCTTTGGTAATTATGGTACTTCTGTAGGACTAATATCTAAATGGAATTTAAACCATTTAAATGACCCAAGGGAAGGGAACATTGTAGGGATAATTCTTACTCAGTGTGATTTGATACAGGTTATATGTATGGGTATATTTCAAGAGCATTTTCCCCTGTATGGGGTCAGACACATTCCAGCTATTTCTATATTATGTCTTTACCATTTTGATTTAAGGACACTTGCTTCTAAAACAAGACTAGTTGACATTTTCTTAAATGACATTTATAAACACTAATTTGTTTCAAAATTGTTAATAAGTGAGATGTTACAAACCTTGTTATCCAACTATTTAGACTTTCAGCATATCTTAAGTCACCCTAGACTGAGAATCTTGGTTGATATCCCTCTCAGCCCTGCTTCTGATTCTGCGGGTCATTTATATTCATGTGTGTTACAAATATCCATTAAGAACAGTTTCTATGCTAAGCAATATCTGTATTTAATCTTCTGGGGAATATATTTAACATTCAAATACAAGTTCAGTTCTACTGTAGGAACTTGCAACCTAACCACAGAGATGGATCCTACACACAGCGAGAGTCTCTATTAAAGCAAAGGTCTGTTACAAGTGACCTTCCTATGCTCTAGGTCACTCATGAGTTTATAAATTAACTTCTTAAATATTATATTTGTGTGTGTTTATGTCTGCACATGTATGTCTAAGATTTAACATTTAGTGAACACTCTGGATCCCAAGCTTTATGCTATTAGTTTTACATGTATTAGTCTCTGTTATCTTCTCAATAGTCATCAATAGGTATTATTTTCATTTCTCCAACACATTTCACTCGGCTGAACATTTGGACATTTCTCTTTCCCATTAATGAGAAAATTGGCTAAAACATAAGCTCAGCTACTTAACAAAGTCTTCACCACTTTAATAATGGGAATTTTAGACTCTTGTAGACATAGCATTAGTAATATCATCTAGTAGATTACAAATAGAGAATGAATAATTGCCTAAATCACTTGATGGCTAAGAAGTAGAAATGTGAATTGAACTTTATCTTCCACTCTTTTAAGTAATTTTAAAATTTATTTTAGAAGTGTATCAGATTTACAGAAAAATTGTGATAATAGAACAGGTGTTTTCATATACCTGTACCCAATTTTCCTTACAATCAACATTTTATATTAATATGGTACAATATTGTGACAATAGTGAAGTAATATTGATGCACTCTTACTTACTAAAGTCTACATACAGATTTCCTCAATTTTTACCAGATGTCTTTTTTGGGATTCTGGAATTCCATTAAGGATACAACACTGCATTTAGTTGCCATGTATCCTTAGGCTTCTGTGTTTTTTTTTGTTGTTGTTGTTGTTAATCCTCATCCAGGGATATTTCTTCTATTGATTTCCAGAGAGAATGGAAGGGAGGGATGGAAAGAGTGAGAAACATCAAAGCAAGAGAGACACATAGTTTGGTTGCCTCCCACATGTTACTGAACTTGAAACCCAAGTACATGCCCCTGACTAGGAATCACCACCCTTTGGTGAGTGGACCAGTGCTCTACCACTAAGTCACAATGACCATGGCATGGTATTTTGTGTTTTATGAACGTGGCAGTTGAAGAGCACTGCTCAGATATTTTGTAGACTGTCTCAATTGGGATTTCCCTAATGATGTTGTTTTTATCATTAGATTGGGGTTATGAATTTGGGGGAGGAATACCAAGGAGATGAGATGACATTTTCATCATATCGCATCAAGGTACATATTATAAAGATGACATATTACTGCTGATTTTCAGCGTCATCACCTGGCTCAGGTATTGTGTCAGGTGTTTCCACTGTAAGTTTTCTCTTTTCCCTCTGTTTCATACTGTATTCTTTTAATGTGTACAGGTCACATGTAGGGAGTGGTAAGTTATGCTTTACCTCATAAAGAGTTAAGTACCTATATAAATTTTTAAAATTCTTCTTCATGGGAGAATAATTCTTCTCCCTAATATATTTGTATGTTCAATCACTTATTTATATCAATATGGATTCAGGGAGATTTATTGTATAATTTAGATATATAATGTAGTACTACTTTACTTATTTTGTCACTTATATTTTTTTAATGTTGGCCATTTGGGAGCAATTTCAGATGGCTATGGTGTCCTTTCTGTCAAAGTCATGTTGTTTTATTGTGTGTGGGGTTTTTTGTTTGTTTGTTTGTTTTTTGTATTTTGTTTTGTTTAAATGAATCCTTATTTTCTGCAAGATGCTGTAGGTTTATACTGCATGTCTTCAAGAAGCCTTGGTTTTAGAAACCAATATCTGAGTATTAGGAAAGCTTCTTGCTATTTTCTTATTTTTCATATAATCAAATTTCTACCAAACTGCATTTTGCTTATCCTGAACACCCTAACTAATAAAAGGGTATTATGCAACAAACAATATAATTTACATCACTCTGTCACAAAGATGGCAGTACCCACAGCCACAAGTTGATGGCCTCGAGTCTCCTCAGTCCCACCGGAGTCCCCCAGTCCTGGGGGTGGTGGCTGCTGAGAGCATGCAATGTGAGTGGCCTGGCAGCATGCTTGCCTCATCACCACAGTGATGAGGCAAGTGTTCTGCCCCGGCCACAGAAGGCCTCTGGGCTGTGGAGAGCCTCTGGGCAGTAGGCCAGGCCCTGCAGAGAGCAGAGAACCACAGGGAGTGGGCCTAAGCTGTCAGGGCTCCCAGATTGGAGAGGGTGCAAGTCGGGATGAGGCACCCAACCTCCCTGTGCACAAATTTTATGCACTGGGCCTCTAGTAACATATAAAGAGTGGCAAATACTTTATCCTGATTGAATTATCTCTGGAGGATGTGAGTCCATTTTGGTTCTTAAAACTTTCTACTGCTGAGACTAACATTCTGTCTTTTCATTCAACACCTGATATGATTTTTACATATTTATATTTCTATTTTATATATGAATAAAAAAGTGCTTAGCATTCTCAAATGATAAATAATATTTCTATCGCCATATGTATAGCTAGTGGTTGGGCATGGATTCAAAGTTATAAATTCATATCCCATAACATTACAAATACTGTCATAAGCTACTTTTTTGCTTGGTGTTGACCTCATACCACTAAAGCTGTAGTCAGTATTTGTTTAAGAAACTAAGTATATTTATAGTCTGTCTTAGTTTCTGGTCTTTGTCACAGGCCAGTCCTTTGCAGTCACAGGACAGTGAAAATATTTCAGAGGAAATGAGTTTCTATTCCCAAGAGGCAATTAAATGAGAAAAGTTTTAATTCTTCTCTTTGTTGACAGCATTGAAAGGCTAGGCAAGTTCAATAAAGATGACTTGATGGGGTTAACACATTTATTACATTCAGTAAGTAGTTATTGAGTCTTACTATGTACCAGCAATTCAATAAGCAGTGGTGATAACTAACTTCAGTATTCTTCCCACATCAAAAGAAATTTATCTCAAGGGAATAGAGAAAAACATTTAAGCAATAAATGTAAAGAAGTACTAAGGTAAATGTAAATAAAAGCTAGGTATGCTTCTCAGACTTTAATGTGTTTAAAAATAATTGGGTAATCCCATTAAAATATATATTCAGATTTGGTAAGTCTGGGATGGGGTCAGGGTTCCTGTATTTCTACAAGTGTGTCAGATCACCATACTTAGAAGTAGTGGTCTTCAAGAACAGTAAAACAGAGAGGAATTATTATTTTTATAAGGAAAGGATTCAGGAATACTGCATAAAAACAAACAAACAAACAAACAAACAAACAAACAAACAAACGTACAGATTAGTGATGGAATGAGTACCTGAATCAAAGAAAGAGAGAACCAGTATTGGGGGGGGGGGGAAGCATTCACAGGTAAAATATTAATTACAAAAGAGTTTCACATTTCACTTTGTGACTCAAAGTTTGGTTAGGGGATGTATATTTTCATTATATCCTCTATCAAATTAAACATTCTACAGACATGTCTCTTAACTTCCAGCCAGATTTTTTTAAAAAGCACTAAAATTTCTTAATATTCAAATGTCAAGTCTCTTTTTCCCCATGCCTTCACCAAAAGCTGTGTGTGTGTGTGCAGAGCTGCAAACACTTCAAAATTTATACTTCTTTTGAGCTAGGTTATGCTTCAATTCCTCAAATTTATTTGATTGTATATAGATGAGTAGAGATTTGAAAGATCAAATTACTTTTTAGTGACAGATACACTATTTTTCTGTAACATGATAATATGTAGTCTTAATTATATTTTTAATTCCCTGAATTTTAGAAATAGTTTTGACTTATTTCCATAGCTCATTAATTAAAAATGTAAATAAATTGGAAAAGAGTTTTTTTTTCCCCTAAGAAAAGAAATGTTTTATTTTCTTGGTAGCCATATTCCATTAACCTTTTATTTTTTAACTATTTTTTGATGTGTGTTCTGTAAAGCAAGTTGAATATTCATTTTGAGATGAATTATTCAGTCAAAACAGTTCTGTTACCATATCTAAACTAATAAAAGCGTAATATTAAAATTGACCCTTTCTTCAGGACGCCCAACAGCCAATCAGAACAATGGTATGCAAATTAGCCCAGCCAAGATGGCGGAGGCCTGGGCTGGCAATGGAGCAATCGCGCCAGCGCACGCAAGGGCGGAGGCCTGGCCTCCACCCTTGCGTGCTCTGGCGATCGGTTCCGGACAGTGGCGGCGACTGGCAATAGAGAGATGGGGCTAGGAATAGAGAGATCGCACTGGCCCATGCACAGGTAGAGGCCTGGGCTCCGCCTGTGTGTGCCCTGGAAGTCGATTCAGGGCAGTGGCAATTGGCAGCGGGGCCGGGAGCTGGCTGCCCAGGCCTTTGCCCTACAGCCTGAGCCTGGGAATAGAGCAATCGTGCCAGTGGTTGGTTCTGGGCGGCCTTGGGTGGGAGCCGGCCCGGCCCTAGGCTGGGGCTGGCAATAGAGCAATCGTGTCCACGGTGGTTCCAGACAGCGGTGAGCAGCCACAAGGCAGGGAGCTGGCAGCCCAGCCTGGCCCTGCGAGGCCTGGGAATAGAGCAATTGGGCTCACATGACCTCAGAGGTTCAGTGGCAGGGGCTTGAGGTGGGCATCCCCTCAGGGTCATGCCCGAGCATCCTCTGCCCCAGCGCAGAGCCTCTGCCACAGGTCCAGCCACCTGGATCCACCCTGGGGGCCTCCATGGGGCGTGTGTGAGCATGTGCCTGGCTCCCCCCCACCCCCTGTGTGTACTCTCAGCAGCATGGCCCCTCCAAGGGACCATGCACCAGCATCCACCCCCTGGCCTGCCACCCAGCTCTGCACCAGGTGTGTCCCCTCAGTGGTGGAGGCCCACCAGGTATATGCGATGGTAGGCCACCCGGCTGGAAACGTCCACGCCTGCACTCACCAGCCATCCCACCCCCCAGTGCACGAACCCTGAGGGGGCTGTGGCCAGCCTGAAACAGCCCTCAGCCCCTCACCCAGACTGGCCATGCATGCCAGCAGGTGGACATCCCCCCCCAGGGGTCCCAGACTGTGAGAGGGCACAGGGCAGGATGAGGGACCCCCTCCTCCCCTCGCCGAGTGCACAAATTTTTGTGCACCGGTCCCCTAGTTATGTAATAAAACAGAAAGTTATTGATTTGGCATTGCAAATTAACTTGTTTTATGTTCTCCATATTGTGATTCATCTATTCGATGTGTATCTATGCATGAATCTTGCAAACCAATAACCATTTTACTCACTTGACTAGGAGTTCAGTTAAAATATATTAACTCAGAACATTGAAAAGAAATATGTCAAATAGGTTTAAATACATGTGGTCACTAGAGCTTCATAACATATAAATGAAGCATCTCTAGAAAAGATTCCAGTCTTCCAGTTGAGGTAAAAGATGAACCAACTACCTATGAACATCAAATAGTTATTTAAATGAAAATGCATGCAGCACTCATGCAGCTGAATAAGAATCTCTGAAACCAAAAGAACTGGGGAGCTGGATAAAGGTACCTTCATTGATCCTGAGCTATACATAGCTATTGATACAGTCAATAGACTGACAGCTCTTAGAAGGGAGGAAGTTATTTTGTGTGTGTGTTGTTTTTTGGGGGGGCGGGGGAAGGGGTACTAGGTGGAAAAGGTGAAGAGATTAAGCAAAGAAAATACCAAGAAAGGCCCTCATAGACACAGACAACAATATGGTGATTATTAGAGGGAAAGGAGCATGAGGGAAGGTAGAAGAGGAAAAAGAGTGGATAAATGGTAATAGATTTGTCTTTGAGTGGTGAATAAACAATACAATTTGTGAATGATATATTATAGAGTTATACACTTTAAACCTATATAGTTTTATTAACCATTGTCACTCAAATAAGTTCAATAAAATTTTAAAAAATTAGAATGAAATAAAATACATAAATGTTAAAAAAGAGATGGCACCAATTCTCACTGCATACAGATCTTGGTATAATTCACATGGATAAATATACATTCAATTTTTTTTAAGTACTTAAAATAAAATAACCTAGCAAAAAAGCATATAATAACAAACTTATTCCAATAGTATGACTTTATGACCACTATTTATATTTATTAGAATTACACAAAAGATTGTATTTTGTCACACTGAAATTCACTTAATACTTAAAGTATGAGATTCCAGACACTACAATCTTATTTTACCAGTTAAAAAATCAATTCCACAAATATTATTGGTCAAGATACTTAATTTCTCTGAGCTTTAGTTTCTTCATCATTAAATGAGGGAAACAAATACATGCTTCATAGGATTATTTTATGGGAGGATTGCATGGGATAGTGTATACTGACTTTTTAGTACAATTCATAGAATATAGAGGTTTGTTATTGTTGCAGAAGACCAGAGAAAAACTTAGCAACACTTTTAGAGAAAAGAAGTTACATGTTTAATACGCCGGCAGACTCAGTAGAACAACTTCTCAAATCTGAGTAAAATAACATGCAGGGGGCTTCTCTTTTATATATTTCTGGGGTCTTTGTCCTGCAAATATGGATTAGGCTTCCAGCCCTTTAGCGGGTTTTGCAAGAAGGCCCCCAGGTGTTGGGGGTCTCCAGGCCATATCTGATGATCTGACCTGGAGCCAGGATTAATAATACCCTCTCTGGGGCAGTGCACTGTTCATAGTTGTATGGCCTCTGTATTTAGATAATGGGTTCTGCAAGACCAGTTTCTGAGAAAGAGGCAATCAATTAATTATAGGTTATCAAGAATGTACACTGGGCTTGCTACCCCCAAATAGCAGGGTTACATTGACATTAGCCCTTTTTAGCCTTTTCATTATTATTATAACTAGAGGCCCGGTGCACAAAATTCATGCACAGAGTGGGAGTTGGGGGGGGGGGTGTCCCTCAGCCCAATCTTCACCTTTTCCAATCTAGAACCCCTTGAGGGATGTCTGACAGCCCTTTCACAATCCAGGACTGCTAGCTTCTGACCTCTCACCTGCCGATTCTCCCTAACCACTCCCCTGCCAGCCTGATCAATGCCTGTGTCAGCCTGATTGCCTCTAACTGCCCTCCCCTTGCCAGGATGGTCCCCCGCAACTGCCCTCCCTGCAGGCCTGGGTCCCTACCAACTGCCCTCCCCTGAAGCCCTGGCTCCTTCCCAACTGCCCTCCCCTGCATGCCTGGGTCTCTCCCAACTGCCCTCCCCTACAGGCCTGGTTCCCCCCCCAACTTCCCTCCTCTGCCAGCCTGGTTCCCTCCAACTGTTCTCCCCTGTAGCCCTCAGTCTCTCCCAACTGCCCACCCTTGCAGGCCTGGGTCCCTGCCAACTGGCCCCCTGCAGGCCTAGTTCCCCCGCAACTGTCCTCACCTGCAAGCCTGGGTTCCCCACAACTGCCCTCCTCTGTAGGCCTGGGTTCGCTCCAACTGCCTTCTCTGCAGGCCTGGGTCCCTCCCAACTGCCCTCCCTTGCTGGCCATCTTTTGGTGGCCATCTTTGACCACATGGGGGAAGCCATCTGACCACATGGGGGAAGCCATCTTTTGATGGCCAATTTGCATATTACTCTTTTATTAGATAGGATTGTTTTTATCCAACAGCTGGATGCCATAGGTCAATTTTGGGGCTAAATATTATCTATGGATATATCAGTTCTGGCCTTAAGCTCTTTCAAGAGGACTAAAAATGGGCCTCCCAGCATCTCAGAAGAGTTTCTGTTTTACATGTTGACTATTTTATACAAGTATAATAAAGTTTAAGTTTTCTCTTGCCCCTTTGCAAACCTTACTTTGTTCCTCTTCCCACACCATTCCATCCCTGACTCCATTCTCACAATCTCACACAACCATGGATTTTTTTAAACTACATTAGTTAGCATTGCAGAAAAATTTAGTTAAATGGAAGCAGTCAACATATACTTCACTTTTCTGTCTTCTTTCACCCACCATAATTATTTTGAGATTTCTTCTCATTATAACTTGTATTAATAACCAATGTCTTTTTTTATGGCTAAGTAGTATTCCATTATATGCATATGTCTCCATATGTCTATTCAACTGTGGATGAACATTTGATTGAATTGGTTTCAGTTTGGGGCTTTTGTGAAAAAGCTGCTATGATTATTCATCTTTAAATATTTGTATGGACATATTTTTCATTTCTCTTGGAGAAATACCTAGAAGTAGAATAGCTGGATCATATTGTAGATATATGTTTAAATTTTTAATCAACTGTTAAATTGCTTTCCAAAGTAGTTATTATTGAAGGTTTCTGAATATTTCTATTTTTGTGAGACTTTGTACTAGAAATGGATAATAACTTTTGTCAATTGCAAAAATCCAGGAGAACTAATTTAAGAAGGTGAGAGGTGAAATCCTAGGAATGAAGAATTAGAATGGCATGCAATGAACCTATAAATTAATCCATTTAATCTGGTGTGGGAATATAAATGACCCTTAAAAATAGTTACATGCAAACTTTTTACATTTAAATTCTTTATTATTTAAAATAGTACACAAGTCTCCTTTGACTTCTCCCGTGCCACCCCCACCCCAAAGCACAAGCCTTCACCCCCTACTGTCTTGTCCATTGGTTTTGTTCATATGCATGCATACAAGTCCTGTGGTATATCTCTTACCCCCTCACTCCCTGCCTTCCTTCCAGTCTGTTCAGTTTTTCTGTCACTGGTCCTATTTTTGTTCATCAGTTTATGTTGTTCATTGTATTCCACAAATTAATGAGATCATGCAATATTTATATTTCTGTGACTGACTTATTTCACTTAACATAATGCTCTCCAGTTCAATTCATCCTATTGCAAGTGCTAAGAATTTCTTCTTTTTTACAGCAGCATATTATGCCATTGTGTAGATGTATCACAGTTTTCTAATACACTCATCTGCTAATGGGCACTTAGGCTGTTTCCAGATCTTAGCCACTGTGAATTATGCTGCTATAAGCATGGGGGTAAAACTTTTTTTGATATGGAAGAAGTTACATACATACACCACACACACATTGTGTGTATGTATATAACTCAAATATAAAATAAGACAATTGTGTGCAGATAAATAAGTAGTATAAAGAAAAATAAAATAGCATTATTGCTTCTACAGTGAACAATGTTTGCATATTCAACATGATGTAAAAAATACTTAGTGATAAGAAATTTCATGAATGACCTATAAAGAACACACATCAAATTTAAATTTAAAATCATGGTTGAAGCCTGCCCAGCATGGCTCAGTGCTTTAGTATCAACCTATGAACCAGGAGGAGGTCATGGTTTGATTCCCAGTCAGAGCATATAGCTAGGTTTTGGGCTTGATTCCCAGTGGGAGGTGGGCAAGAGGCAGCTGATGAATGATTCTCTCTCATCATTGATGCTTCTCTTTCTTCTTCTCCCTTCCTCTCTAAAATCAATTATAATATATCTTTAAAAAATTATCTATTTACACTAATAAAAGAGAAACATGCAAATCAGTGTCACTCCGCAACACCCAAGCCACATCCACCAGCCAATCAGAGCGACCATTTGCAAATTAACCCAACCAAGATGGTGGCAGGGAGCCACAGAGCTGGAGCAAGCAGGAGGCTTGCTTTCCCTGGCGATGGAGGAAACCAAGCTTCCCACTGGGCTGTGGCCTCCACTCAAGGCAACAAAGTTTCAATTATAGAAGATAAATAAATCCCATTTACCTGCTTCCAGCCAGCCTTGTTGAGAGCTTGGTTCGGTTGGGGCTTAGCCAGCCTGCAAATAGCCATCAACCCCTCACTCAGACTGGACAGGCACCCTGCAAGAACCCCTACTCTGAAGTGGGTGTGGTCAGCCTGAAAACAGCCCTCAGTCTCTCACCCAGGCTGGCCAAGCACCCCAGCGGGAACCCTACCTTGACCTGGGACACCCATCAGGGCAAATCAGGTGGCCCCCACCCATGCACCAGGCCTCTATGCTATATAATAAAAGGGTAATATGCAAATTGACCCTAACAGCAGAACCACTGGGAATGACTGGTCACTATGACACACACTGACCACCAGGGGACAGACACTCAATGCAGGAGCTGCCCCCTGGTGGTCAGTGGACTCCCATACAGGAGCTCTGCTCAGCCACATGCCAGGCTGATGGCTGTCAGTATGGTGGTGATGGTGGAAGCCTCTCCCGCCTCCTCAGCAGCACTAAGGATGTCTGACTGCAGCTTAGGCCTGCTCCTCACTGGCTAGTGGACATCCCCTGAGGGCTTCCAGGCTGCCAGAGTGATGCCTGACTGCCAGCTTAGGCCTGATTGCCTGCGGAATGGGCCTAAGCCAGTAGGTGGACATCCCCCGAGGGCATAGGCCAGACTGAGGGAACTCCCAAGTGCACAAATTTTTGTGCACCGGGTCTTAGAACCAAACATCCAGAATGACTGGAACTATTGCTCAACTAGTCACTATGACACACACTGACCACCAGAGGCAGATTCTCAACACAGGAGCTTCCCCATAGTGGTCTGTGCACTCCTACAGGTAACCTCCCACAGCCAGCTACCTACCCCAGTGCCTTCCCCCGTCCAGCAGGCCCTGTCCAGCAGCTGGCAGGTCCCAGCCCAGCTAGCCTAGCCTTGATTAGGACTGGGCAAGACAGCCCTAATAGGGACCCCACCCATGCAGAAATTTTTATGCACCGGGCCTCTAGTTGTTTAAAAAAATGTAGTAGCATTAGCCTTCACAATGAATAAAAATGAAAGTGAAATTGACAAAATATGAGAAGCTCAGTGGAAAAATTGAGGGGAAGGGTCATCTTACAAACAGAGAAAGGTAAGAGATATTGACCATAGCTATTGAAAAAAGAAAAAATATATTTCTGTATTTGTCAAGGTTACAAAGATAAACAACAGCAGATATGAAATTTCAAAGATATGATTAAGATGACATATCTAATCTAATAAAAGAGTAATATGCAAATTAGCCCTCACTGTGTTACAACCACAAGCCACACCCACAAGCCATGCCCACTGACCAATCAGGGGCAAATATGCAAATTAACTCAACCAAGATGGCAGCAGCCATGGAGCTGGAGTTGCCCCGGGCAATGGAGGAAGCCAGGACCCTGCAGGCCCTGAGCTCTACTGAAGGCTACAAAGTTTCAATTATAGAAGATAAACAAATCCCAGATAACTGCAGGGCTGGGACTTTGGGTTGCCAAGGGCAACCCAGGCCTCCAGCAGGGGACCAAAGCAACAAACTTTCAGTTATAGAAGTTAAATAAATCCCAGATACCTGCTTCCAGCCAGGCACCCCATTAGGGACCCGAACCCTGAAGGAACTGTGGTCAGCCTGACAATGGCCCTCAGCCCCTCACCTAGGCTGGCCATACCCCCATGGGGTGAGGATCCCCACTGGGTCGCTTGGCAAGCCTGCAAACAGCTATCAGCCCCTCACCCAGGCTGGCCAGTCATGCCAGCAGGTGGACATCCCCTGAGGGGTCCCAGACTGCGAGAGGGCACAGACCATGCTGAAGAACACCCCCCTGCCCAAGTGCACAAATTTTTGTGCACCAGGCCTCTAGTATATATATAATAAACATCATATAAAATTGATTATATATATTTGAAATATAACATATAACATATAGTACATATGTATATATGTGTATATATTTTGCTTACATTCCTTATTAGGTATAATCACATGTGAGAATTAAGTGCTAATTATTTATCTTGAGTGTGCAATCTTAAGCAACAGAAAGAAGAAAATGGCAGTGAAGTCTAAGAGTGGAAAAAAATGGAAGATGATGTATTATTTTGTTGTCCACTTTTTTACAAGGAACAGAATAAAAAAAATCAAAACAACAACAGCAATTGCTCAGAAAATAAAATTGGTCTTGGAGGAGGAATTCTCCAGGCCTGCTGACACTAGAAACCACTCAAGGCATAAAGGGAGCGAAAGTTCATTCTCCTTTAATGGTCTCTCAGTATTTTTGATGGAAAGTTAAATTCCATTACTACAGATTTAGTTACCTGGCCTCTTGGTAGATATCCCAGAAGCCAGATCCTATATTCCTTGGTGAGGTATTTTATGGTACCATATCTGAATGAGTCAGAGCTGGGACATACGACTGGTCACAGTCCTGTGGCAAACCTCACAGACCCCCTCAAAGTTGGCTGGCTATGAGGTGACTGGGGTAAGTAGTTAACAACTAGGAGACATATAAAACCCAGAGTTCTATAGTTAACCTCTGGAGATCCAGCAGAAATATGGTTGGAAAAGAGTTAACACTGACACCCTGTTTTCTGCACTGACACCCTTGGAATATATTCAAATGGAAGTCAGAGGTTAGGAAGTGCACTACAACAGTCCTGTGGCATCAGCCTTCTGTCCACAGAGCAGTGGGTAGGGAGAGACTCTTGGGGCACTAAGCCATAGTAGAGAGGGAGGAGAATTTTAGTGTATTTGATGAGGTAAATGGAAGCTATTTAATGCAGTCTTCCCCTTTTTTACTTATTGCAGTTTACATTCAGTATTATTTTGCATTAATTTCATCCACCCCTATATTCATTGCAGTGCTATTTACAATATCCAAACTATGGAAGCAACCGAAGTGATCATCAATAGACAAATGGATATAAAAGCTGTGGTACATATATACAATAGACTATTACTCAACCATTAAAAAGGATAAGCCTTTGACACTAAAACAATGGAGAGGTTAATTTTTACCTGTGGGTTACGGCAACTTTGGTTGGAGAAAAATCATGGAGTATGGAATGACCATTCTTGAAATTTAAATAGAACTCCACAATTTATTGTTGTTTTCTATAAATATTTTATCATACTTTTTTTAATAATAAACTAAATAGCAAGTCTTTATATCCCACTAGTATTGAAATTGAACTTGCTACTAATGCATTATATTCAAATTGACAGCACTGATAAATATTGTGGACTTAATAGACAGATGCTTTAAATTTTACGCTAGTTATATGACTGTGGGCAAGCTTTTGATCTTTCTGAATCTTCTCTTCTTTTATAATGGGTAATATCTACCGAACACAGCTCTAGGGTGAACATATTTTCAGTTAGTAGTAAACACATTGTTCAAAAAGAAGATGTGTAATGTCATTCAATATAGAGAATGGTATGTGTACAAACAAAATCAAAAAGAAGGCTTGGATAACACAGTCTTTCTAATATATTCATACTGTACATAAAGTGTTAAATTACAAGAGTATATGGGAAATAAATATTTAACTTAGGCAGCCATATTATATGTGTACAGCTACTTTTGTCTTAGATAAACATATAATGTAATATAACCTCTTACAAATTGATTTCCTTCATTCAGTCTCATGCTGTTAAAACATTTCTTTATATGTTTTGTACATAGTTTATTACAATAATGTCATGAAAGCATTTTGGGGGGTATTAAAAAAGCTGTGGGAAAAATAAATATGTGTAATAGAACTATTAACCTAGATCAGAAATTAGTTATTAAAATATTATTTATTAAAGATTTCACATGAATTTGTCTTTTGGTTTCTAGGAAGAATTATATTAAAATGAATAAACAAATGAATGAATGAATGGGTAAATAAATTAAGTGAACTATATAATTTTAATAATACTTGTTACTGAATTCATAACATGTCTTCTTTCAGAAGCTTAAATTACATTAAAATTTTACATAAATACTTCCTTGTCAGATAAATATATCAGAAAAGCTAAAATATCTTAACTAATAAAAGCATAATATTAAAATTAACCATTTCTCCGGGATGGGGTAAGCCACGCCCACCAGCCAATCAGAGCTGCTGTATGCAAATTAGCCCAGCCAAGATGGCGGAGGCCGCAGCCCTGGTGTGCGCCTTCTCCGGGGCTTCAGCCTTCGCCATCTTGGGAGCCTCCTTCCTGGGAAGGCATCCGGCGCCTTGGGCCTGCAGATGCCTTCTCAGGCAGGAGCCTGGGGAGGGGGGTGGCGGGGACCAGGTGGCTGGACCCCCGCGGCCCCCACCCGGGAGGCCATGGGGTGGCCAGCGACACCCCACCCTCGGCTTCCTGGGCGGGAGCCTCAGGCGGCAACCAGCCAGCCAGCTGCTGAGGCCCCCTCCTGAGAGGCTGTGGGGTGTGAGGTGGCCGGCGCCACCCCATCCACTTCCCAGGCGGGAGCCTCGGGTGGCGGGACCCCCCCCTGGGAGGCCGTGAAGTGTGGGGTGGCCAGTGCCACCCCATCTGCTTCCCAGGAGGGGGTCTGGGGGGGCCGGCCCGAGGCCCCCTCCTAGGAGGCCATGGAGTGGCCAGCGCCACCTTATTGCTTCCCAGGCTGATGGCCCGGAGGGTCAGTGGGAGCTGTGGCCAGCCTGAAAACTGCCCTTAGCCCCTCACCCAGGCTTGCCACACCCCCTGGTGTAAGGGTCTCCACTGGGGAGCTTGGCCAGCCTGAAAACAGACATTGGCCCCTCACCCAGGCTGGCCAGGCACATCAGCAGGTGGACATCCCCAGAGGGGTCCCAAACCGTGAGAGGGCACAGGCCGGGCTGAGGGATCCCTCCCCCCCAACCCAGTGCACAAATTTTTGTGCACTGGGCCCCTAGTTTATAAATAAAAATACAAGAGGACCCTTCATCTGTAGTCAGTGAGACTGCTAACATCAATTTAAGAAACAAGCTTTCCTTCCAATGTTAAGTTGTGAGTTCTGAGTCTCAGGCAGTGAAAACTTTTCAAAAGTGATATCTATCATCTGTAACTAAAGAGGGTGCAAAAGAGCCAGGAAAAAATTTTGATGTGACTAAAAATTTTTTATTGAAAATATTAGTGATGACAATAAGAACTATTAAACCAAAGATCAGATAAAAAATTTAATAAAGTAAATGTAATTCTTGTTTCAAAACATTTAACAAACAGGCCACGGCAGGTGTGGTTGGGGCCACCTGCCTGCAGCCAATGGAAGGAAGGACCCAGGTGGCCAAGCTCCCAGGCCCCAAAGACTTTCGAAAAGCATCTTTCTACTGATGGTTAGTGACTTTCAGAATCTTTTTATAGGTCTGTTGGCCATCTGTATGTCCTCTTTGAAGAAGGGTCTATTCAGGTTCTTCACCCTTTTGAAAATTGGATTTTTTTTTTTTTTTTGGTGTTGAGCTGTATGTTCTTTATAAATTCAAAATGGATTAAAGACTTAAATGTAAAACTCAAAACCATAAAAACCCTAGCAGTAAACATAGGCAGTAAAATATCAGACATTCCTTGTAGCTATATTTTCTCTGCTCTATCTCCTCAGGCAAGGGAAACAAAAGAAAAAGTAAACGGATGGACTACACCAAACTAAAAAGTAAACAGCAAAGAATCCACAAAATGAAAAGACAAACCCACTAATAGAAGAACATATTTTCCGGTGATATAGCTTATAAATATTCAATATATATCAATATTTTTAGATTAAATCTTTTTAAACTAATTACTTAGTCAGATTACAATTTCACTTATTTCCTACCAATTTCTCCCCAAATTAGCACTCCTGTTACAGAAACCTCATAATGTCATTAAGGTAAGTGCCAGGTCAGTCGTAACTCTGCTATCTGCTATGACATAATATTCCTACTTTTGTCTTATTTTTTATTTTATTTATTTTTTGGTGGGAAGAGATCACCAATTAACATGCATGTATATATGTATAACTAATGCTGTCTTATTGTTGTTGGGTTGATTGGTTGTTTTTTGTTTTGCCTTGTAACTGCTGCCTATTGCATATCTGCACTCCTGTTATGACCTTTGGTCATCAGGTAGGTCATTGGTAGTAACTATGTACCGCTCTGCCTCCATCATCTCAGTTGCTTTAAAAATTGTGTTGGTGTGTTATTGCTCCTAATGGGAGTCACTGGAAATTTTTTACCCCTGCGTACATCAACATTGGATACTCAGACAATCGAGTAAGGTGGGGACCAGCCTCCCTAATAAACATTCTCTATCCCTCATTTAACAATTACACAATTCTTTTTAAAAATATATTTTTATTGATTTCAGAGAGGAAGGGAGAGAGAGAAAGAGATAAAAACGTCAGTGATGAGAGAGAATCATCGATCGGCTGCCTCCTGTATGCCCCACACTGGGGATCGAGCCCAAAACCTGGGCATGCTCTCTGAGCAGGAATCAAATTGTGACCTCCTGGTTCATAGGTCAACGCTCAACCACTGAGCCATGCCAGCCAGGCCAATTACACAATTCTTATTTAGATTTTTAAATTCACCTCATAAAGTCTTTATTAACTGTTTTTTTTTTCTGTCTGATTGTTGTTCTGCTGTGAATATGTTTATGATTTTTCCCCATAGTCCCCATCATCATCATCATCTTAAGAAAGTAGTGTGTTTCCGATTTATAACTGTTCATTGTCTATTTCACCTAATTAGAATAGAAGTTCTACCACAAGGGTAAATATTTTTGTTTTTATTTTTTTCTGCTGCTCTACTCAAAGTCTGGAACATGTAGTAGCAATCCCACCAGTACCTGGTGAATAGATTTGTTTCCTGTCTGGCTTCTTTGTTAGATTGGGTTTCTCAAGCCATAGGCACTGTCGTTTTTTTTTTTATACCCCTAGTGATGATCACAGAGCCTGTCTAGTAGTAAACATTCAATCAATTTTTGACTAAATACATCCTCAGATTAACTTCAAATTAACAATAAAAAAGACTTGACATAAAGTTATATGAAATTTTAATGTAGAAGTAGGCCTTATTCTATGCAACACTTTCGTTGCATTTTTCAGTAGAATTCCTTCCCCCTAAACTTGTGTGATTGTGTATATCACGTTCAATTGCCTTTATGTATTACATTTATCTTCCTTATTAGATTTTGAATCACTGGGAAAAGAATCATATGTTATTAATCTTTGTATATAAGTACAACATCTTTCAGTGTCTTTCAGAAAATGAAAAAAGATGTTCTAGAGAAAAAAAATGATTCACAAACCAGTGCCTCTTGAGGTTTTCCTATATTGTTGGAAGAAAGGTATACTTTTCATTAAAGGAAATGATCTCCTAAGAAGTAGAGAAAACTATGTAATCATATTATCTTAATGGTGAAGAAACCTAAATTATCTAATGAGAACAACTAGATTTAATGTATATTCATAATGAGATTGAGGACTTCTGTATGTGGTATTTCATTCCTCTGGGTTTCAGGACCTCAGCTCTTTCCTTAATATTAGATAGTTGCATTTTGAAAGTCATGCTGTATTTTTGGATTCTGTAACTGCAATTAAAACATAAGACTTATTTTTTTCACTACTGTATTCCTTGTGTTTAATAAATGCTTGGTGGGTGGATGGATGCATGTATGAATGAAGGATTTATTAATGAATGGCATGTGACTTTGGGCTAATTACTTTTTAACCCATGATTCTTTGGTTGCAACTGTAAATAATATTTTTAATCCACAGTTCATTCCTCTAGCACTTGATATTCTACCACTAATTAATTCTTCAACCCAGGATCACCAAAACTATCTATTTTTTTCTAAATCATATAATCATTTTATGATCTAATTGTTAGAATTTATATGTATTCATATATTACCGTTTGTCCACTAGAAATACATGTATCCTTTTATTACAGATTCTTAAGTTATAAGGCAATTTTCCTATGTTATCTTACTTAGTCTTTAAATTACTATAAGCTAAATATTATATATATTATCTATACAAACAAAGTCAGACCAATTAATTTCCTAGAGAGAACTTCTGTACAGTTTTTAAGCCTGTTAAAATGAAAGGATGTCTTGGGAAGAGTAAGAAATAAATCTGGAGATATGAATAATGAGAAAAAGGAAGGGGATGGTTAATGGAGTCTCTAACTCAATGCAAATATTCAATTGAAGGTAAATGTCAAATTGAAGATAGATTTACCAAAGCAATAATTGAATTCCTCATCTGCTTGTCAAGTGCTCAGATCTTCTTTCAAAGGGTGCAGAATCAGTCAAGAAGCTAATCCAAATACAAAAGTGGTCAAATTGAGTGGAAATATACATAAGCAATTCTGATCATGTGATATTAATAATGTAAGTTAAAACAAGAACAACTTATACTTCATATTTAACACTTTTAAGATTTTTATTTAGGCAGATGAACTAAGCACACGTCATTTACCCAAAACTTTGAATATTGGTTGGCGATAACTTTGAGTTTCTTCACGTGTGCCAATAATTTTACAGTAATTAGTTTGGAGTTCTTAGTCTTGCTGATGGTGGAGTGGAGAACACCTTTCTAAGATTGATCATGACCCTTATTGTCCAATGTCTTTGATTCTCCTGGATAAGACTATGGGTACAAATGGGACCAAGAATTCGCTTTGATTTCTGTGTGGATCAGTCAGCTTTTATCTCTAAAAGCATCTAGAAAAATATATGACAAACATTAGAAAAAATAATAAATATTTTTGAATTGAATTAAGTTACATTTTCAATCCCCTGTAACAGGATCACCAAAAACCTACTGGAAATTCAAAGCCCTGACTCTATATATGTCCAAGACAAACATGATATCATCATATAAAGGGAACCCCCATTTTATTTTAATGTTATAGCCATTTTGAAGTCAACCCTAATAGCAAAAATAAGATGTTTAGAAACTGGATCTAGCCCAAAGTTTAGGCTTATTAATTCTCTTATTTTAGAAAAAAAAATCTACCTAGAACATAAAAATGCAGAGAGAAAGTGATAATCCACTAAGCTTGTGATATACATATAGGATGATTTATTTTAATTCTGGTCCTATTGTGGTTTTATTTCTGTGATATCCCCCACTAATTTAAGCATCACACAGGTTAACTAATTAATTCAAAGGAAAAGTTTATGAAAGGGGAGGAATCCTTCCAAACAAGCCCCTGGCATGCATCTCACACCATGGAGCCTGCTGTCCCCTTAGAAGAGCAAGTGTTCAGGTTGAGGCCTAAAAACCCAGAATACAA
Source organism: Murina feae (assembly GCA_004026665.1). Taxonomy (NCBI): domain Eukaryota; kingdom Metazoa; phylum Chordata; class Mammalia; order Chiroptera; family Vespertilionidae; genus Murina; species Murina feae. The sequence continues at coordinate 21,374 of PVJC01006235.1, read as the reverse complement.
TGGCTTCATATCTGCAGAGTTCTACTATACCAATGCCTCCAAAAATAATTCACAGAGAACTTCTTTTCCTTTGAATTTCAAAGATTTTTATCTTATTTTTCTATGGTGTGCTGTGTGTTTTAAGATCCTTAGCCATAGGATTCAACCTTTATGTCACTGACAAACTATAGCCCAGAAGGTAACATTCAATTCGATAGTAAAATTATATATATATATATATATATTGCATTTAATTCATATCTCAGCATGATATAAAGAAAAGGAGTTGGGCTTTGGGGGAAAAAGATCCTGGTGTGAAGCTTGAATTTCTTGATATTTATGTGATGAAATGAAGTAGCAAAGAGGTCGAGGAGTACCAGTTTGAAGAGAGGGAAAATCTCGCAGAAAAGGTGAGATTTGAATAGAAACATGAAGGATCAGAGGGAGTGAGAATAGGATGTTTTCTGGCAAGGGGAATAACAAGTGCCAGATTCCAGAGAGAGAGTCACACTTGGTGTGTTTAAGGAACAGTGAGGAGCCCAGTATGGGTGACAGAAAGCAAGCGACATACGGAAAAAAAAAAAAAAAAAGGAGGTCAAACAGGCAACATGACTAGATTATGTGAACCATTGTAAGAGACTTGTCTTTTACTCTGAAATGGTAAATTATTGGAAGGTTTAAGAATAGAAGTGACATGATCAAATTAAACTTTTAAAAAAGATAATTATATCTGCTATATTGAGAACTGGTTATAGGAAGGCAAAGATTAAAGTAAGTACATCGGTGTAGAAATTAATATTCCTTATCTGGAGTAAAATGTTAGGTAGCACATTCATTGTTTGGGAAATTTATTATTAATGCCCCAAATTGAATTCAACACCAAGGGCCAATGACAGACAAATGTGTACATACCACATCCTCCTCTGTGTTGAGTTCACTTGAGTAAATTCTTATAGCATTTAATTCAGCAACTGTTCAGTGAATGTCAACGTTTGAACTATAGTACTATAATGGGTGGTATGGTGGAAAGAACTGACTATAGCAAGTTTTTCTATTTAAAATGCCTGTACTCTCATTCAAGTTAACATTACCGGACGTCTAATATGTGCAGAGAGCTGTGTTCAGCAGTGGGGGCAAGGCAAAGGGCACGCTTTCTGCCTCAAGCAGCCATCTACAATGACATTTATAAAGAATGGGGTAGGATGAATTATAATCTTTAATATAATATTAGTGTAGAAATTGCATATAGAACATAAAAACTTTTAGGAAAGATAAGAGACTAGGAGGGGAAGATGCAAAATTAATGCTACTATATTTTAGTAATGAAAAATAAAACTATGATGGGTTTATATTTTTCTTTAGTTTTGTTTATTTTTGGAAATTTCTTAGAAAATGTTCGAATATTTTGTTTTAAAATGAATATTTATACACTGTAAAAAATAGGATGAATTAGTTTATTCAGATCAAATTTTATGGTGTATTTAAAAATATAAAATATATTCTAAGAGCTTTAAAATATACTACTGGGGGTGAGCTGATGGAAAGCAGAAATCCAGAAAGGTTACTGAGCCTTAAAAAAAAAAAAAAGGAAAAGAAAAGGGATACTGTAATACTTTCAACAATAAAGATAAATTAAAAACAAACAAATAAAACCACAAAAATACTTAACTGGCCCTAAGAAAAGGTTTGAATTTTGGAATCCTACCAGGAAAACCATAGAATTCAAAGCTTTTAGGTTAGGAGATCTAACAGGAGACCACCCCTGTGTATCTATATGTATAAAAGCCAAGCAACTGGAACGTCAGAACGACCAGAACAATTGGAATGACCAGTTGCAATGATTCCCACTATGGCAGGCCAACCGGCCTGATCGGGGAGCAGCCCCTCTTCCTGACCAGCCCCTCCCTTGGGCCTGCCCTGCCCCCAATAGGCCTCCCTACCCCAATCAGGGGTGGGGCTAGCTGGCCAACCACCTGCGTTTACTCCCCCCACCAACTTGGCCCGATCAGCCCCTACGTGTGGGGGCACAGCTGGACCTCACCCATGCATGAATTTGTGCACCAGGCCTTTAGTTTACTTATAATTTTAAAGTGGGACACACTCAGGATAAAGATGCCTTCAAGTCATTTCAAGGAGAGGGCAAGGGAGGTTGCTTTGGTAATGAACAGAAAGGGAGGGGGGAGTACATGCATTTTAGATATTAGAATTGCCTGAAATAATGTTAAAATAACTATGTTTATTATCGTTAAAGAATTAATAGCTTGACAATATGTACAAGAAGAGGTGAATTTTATGTGAAGAGGTTAATAAAGCTTAAGCTTCAGTTCACTTATACAGATTCTTTAATGGCTCACTTCCTGAATGGTTGGTTTGTTTTGTTTTCACATTGTAATTTTTATATGAGTAAAATATCAAAATTTAGTATTTAACAATCTTTAAGTGTACAGTTCTGTATAATTGCATGCATTTACATTATGTGCAAACTCTGTACTTAATTTAAGAATCATAATTTTGTATTATTCTTAAATAAATAAAGGATTTTCTCTAAATTGTCTAAGTTTCAACCGCCCACTCCAAATTGATTTGTTTTCTGCATGGAACAGAAGATTTTAAAATGAAAACTGGAAGAATTAAAAATAGAGCAGCTAGACCTTCAGAACATGCCAAAACATAACACAAACAAAACAAGTAAACAAAATGTCTGAACCTAAAATTTTACACACATACCAAAAAAAAAACAAAACACACAAAATAAAACAGTATTCAAAAATGATGACTATGAAATAATGGAACTGTTTTGTGTCCTAATTGTGGTGATGTTCACAGAAATCTGCTATACTAAAACTAATAGAGTTATATACCAAAAGATAAATAAATCAATTTCACTGAGATAATTTTAAAAATTCAAATGAATGAAAAACAATACAAAAGGAAAAAATAAATTTATGCCAAACATGAATACTTTTTAGACATACAAATGCTGAAAATATTCATCATGAGAATAACCAAAAATAAAAAAAATGATAAAGTCACTGGGGCAGAAAAAAAGGCTACTATATAGAAATCTGGTTATCCAATATAATAAAGAGGTAATATACAAATTAACCTTCATGCCTTCACAAGATGGCTGCCTACAACCAGGCTGGCAGGGGTGTTAGTGAGGGAAGACCAAACAACTGAACAGCAGGCTGTGTGGGGCAACCAGACCAGTGGGGGGCAGTTGGGGTGACCAGGCCAGCAGCGGGGCAGTTGGGAACAACCAGGCTAGAAGGGAGGGCAGTTGGGGGAAACCAGGCTGGCAGGGAGAGAACTTGGGGGTGATTAGGCTGGCAGGGCGGAAGTTAGGGGCAACCAGGCCAGCAGAGGGTGGCAGTTGGAGGTGACTAGGCTGATAGCTGGGGCAGTAAGGGGTGACCAGGCTTGTGGGGGGTGGAAGAATTAGGAGTGACCAGGCCATCAGGGTGAGGACAGTTGGGGGAGACCTGGCTGGAAGCAGGGGGCAGTTAGGGATGACCAAGCCAGCAGGGGGCCAGTTAGGGGTGATCAGGCTGGCACGCAGAGGCAGTGAGGGGCAAGTAGGCCAGCAGGGGGGGGGGCAGTTTGGGGTAACCAGGCTGGCAGGGAGGCCATCAGGGGCAATTAGGCTGGCAGGGGAGGCAGTTAGGGGCAACCAGGTCAGCGGGGGGATGGGAGGGAGGCAGTAAAAGGTGACCAGGCTGCCAGGGGGAGCAGTTAGAAGAGACCAGGTCGACAGGAAGGGGGTAGTTGGAGGTGACCTGCACAGCAGCAGGGGGCAGTTAGGGACAGTCAAGTTGGAAGAGGGGGCTGTTAGGGGAAATCAGACTGCCATGCAGAGACAGTGAGGGGCGATCAGGCCAGCAGGGGGTCAGCTAGGGGTGACCAGGATGGCAAGGGAAGGCATTTAGGGGTGACCAGGCCAGCAGGGAAGGGTGGTTGGGTGTGACCAGGCCTGCAGGGAAGGGCAGTTGGGGGTGACCAGGCTGGCAAGGGAGGTCAGTTAGGGGTGATCAGACCGGCAGGGAAACAGTTAGGTGTGTTTCAGACTGGCAAGGGAGTATTTAGGGGGTGATCAGGCAGGCAGTAGGAGAGCGGTTGGGAGCCAGCAGTCCTGGATTGTGAGAGGGATGTCTGACTGCCCATTTGGAATCAGGCCTAAACTGGCAGTGAGACATACTTCTCACAACTCACAATCCGGAATTGCTGGCTCCCAACTGTTCGCTGCTGGCCTGCCTGATTGCCCCTAACTGCTCTGCCTGCCAGCCTGATAACACCCTAACCACTCCCCTGCCAGCCTGATTGATGCCTAACTGCTTCCTTGTTGGCCCGATTGCCCCTAACTGCCCTCCCCTGCAGGATTTGTTGCCACCAACTGCCCTCCCTTGCTGTTCCAGTCACCCCTAACTGCCCTCCCTTGCCAGCCTGGTGCTACTAACTGCCCTTCCGTGCTGGCCCGGTCATCCCTAACTTCCCTTGCCTTTTGACCTGATTGCTCACAACTACACTCCCCTGCTGGCCATCTTGAGGCTGTGGGCACCACATCTTTAAAAGTATGGCAGTCAATTAGCATATTCCCTCCTTATTGGCTGTAGGTACTGCCATCTTTGTGGGTTGGGTAGCCAATTAGCATATTCCCTCCTTACTGGCTGTGGCACTGCCATCTTTGTGACAGCATTAGGGTCAATTAGCATATTCCCTCTTTATTGGAAACGATATTATAGTTTGAAATCAGGAAGTGTGCTGCCTTCAGCTTTGTTCTTCCTCCTGATTTCTGTGGCTACTTGGGGTCTTTTGTAGTTTCACACAAACTTTAGGATATTTGTTCTTTTTCTGTTATAATAAACTAGAGGCCTGGTGCACAAAAATTTGTACACTCTGGAGGGGGGGAGTCCCGCTCCCCGAAGGATCAGGCCTAAGCTGGCAGTCATCATCCCTCTGGCAGCCTGGAAGCCCTCAGGGGATGTCCACTTGCCAGCGGGGAGCAGGCCTAAGCTGCAGTTGGACATCCTTAGTGCTGCTGAGAAGGCAGGAGCATCTCCCACAACCACCACTGTACTGACCTTCTGGCTTGTGGCTGAGCAGAGCTCCCACTGTGGGAGTGCACTGACCACCAGGGGAAGCTCCTGCATTGAGCGTCTGCCCCCTGATGGTCAGTGTGTTACATAGTGACCAGTCATTCCCAGTCGTTCTGCTGTTAGGGTTAATTTGCATATTACCCTTTTATTATATAGGATTATATAGGATAGAGGCCTGGTGTATGAGTGGGGGCCAGCTGGTTTGCCCTGAAGTGTCCCAGATCAGGGTGGGGTTCCTGCTGGGGTGCCTGGCCATCCTGGATGAGGGGCTGATGACTGTTTTCAGGTTGGCCACAGCCTCTTCAAGGTGGGTGTCCCCCCCTGGGGTGCCTGTCTAGTCTGGGTGAGGGGCTGATGGCTGTTTGCATGCTGGCCACAGCTCCCATTGACCCAATGTCCCTACAAGGCTGCCTGGAATCAGGTTTCTGGGGTTTATTTATCTTCTATAATTGAAACTTTGTTGCCTTGAGCGGAGGCCACAGCCGGCTTTGGTAGGCAGTTTCCTCCATCGCTGGTGCAATGGAAGCCTCCTGTTTGCTCTAGCTCTGTGGCTGCCAGCCGCCATCTTGGCTGGGTTAATTTGTACACAGTTGCTCTGATTCGCTGGTGGGCATGGCTAGGCTGGTGGGCATGGCTTAGGTGTAATGGAATGAGGGTTAATTTGCATGTTAGTCTTTTATTAGATTAGATCCCATTTGAACGTTGATAGGGATTGACTCTAAGGATGGGTTTTAGTAGTATAAACATTCTAACAATGTTAATTATTTCAATCCATGAGCACAAAATATCTTTTCAATTATTCGCATCTCTTCAATTTCTTTCATCAGTGTCTTATATAGTTTTCAGTGTTCAGCTCTTTCACTGACTTGGTTAAATTTGTTCCTGAGTCTATTATTATTTTTGGTCCTATTGTAAATGTGATTGTTTTGTTTACTTCTTTTTCAGCTATTTTGTTAGGACATGGAACACAACTGACATCAATAGATTTATTTAATATCCTGTAATTTTCCTGAATTTGTTGATGAATTCTAACATTTTCTTTTGTGTTTTTTTTTTTTATGAATTTTTGTATGTAAGGTCACATATCTACAAACAACATTTTTCTTCTTCATTTCTTTGTTATTTTCTGATTGCCTTGGCTAGGACTTCCAGTACTATGTTGAATAAGAGAGTGGTCATTGTTGCCTTAATCCTGATTAGAGGAAAAGCTTTATAATGGACAATAATTTCCAAAACAGTCCATAAAACTTTGTAAATATACAAATTCTAGCACATTCACAAGTGATAGATTACACATTTCACCAACACATTCAAATAAAAATTGTTTGACAATTTCTGTTAAAATGATGGAGACATTAATTTCTTCTTGTTTATATTTTTAATGGTATCAGTCATTATTAGAAATGTTTCAGAATATTTGTCATTGAATAGTATAATTAAGACTTTAAGAGGTTTCAGCTTAGAATGTACTGGGCAGTCTTTTATTTTGGATTTCAAAACATTTAAGATTTTATAAAGTCTTCACATGACTTTGACATCATGCTTATTTGATCATTGGAATAAGGAGCAAAGAGCAGATTAGAAGAAAATAAGTTGAATGGGTCATACTGGTATCTAATGCTTTATTATTATAAAAAGTTATTTTAGACACATCTTATTACGTTCTACATGCTGCTGACTCAAGAATTTTTTTTTAATTCATGTTCTGTTCATGTTTTGACATAACAAAGCAGTATCATTCCCCCAGCTGACAATTATATTTTAATGAAGTGTAGTCTTCATTATATTTTAGGAGATCAAATGTAACATTTACCCTGGGAGCACAACACTTTGTCATGTTAAGTTCTGTTGCCCAAATAGATTTCAGAAGCAAATCTTACATGATATCACAGAAGGATAGTACTCAAGATATAGGACACATTATTGCTTAGAGGGTTTGTTACTATATCTTCACTTGCTTTATCATATCATTTTAAAACACTTTTATATACTCAGATTGTCCTCTGCAGGAGAGTTTATTACAGCTCTAAGGAGTTATAAGGGATTTTAAATGGACATTTATTCAAATCCTTTGCCTTCAGGAAGCTGAGTACCTTAGTTGTCTTCTTTCTTTTAGGCATCCTTTTACTGTGTATTAAAATTTTCCTGAAACATCCTTTTAAAAATATTTGCAGTGTCTTGGAACCTCTGGCTACATTTCACTTACTTGTGCATGAATTTCTTCAAAACTATTATCCAGGAACAAAAAGAAAAAGAAAAGAAGAAAAACCCAATATGCTATTTTTGATAAATTTCTGAAAAAGTTTGATACATTTTTAAAATTATCATTAAATATGTGTGAAATATGATTTTAAAATAGTCACATCATTCTGGTTCTCCAGAGGTGTTAAGTATTTTCTATGACCTAGACACATAAAACAGAATGTTAATGGTATCTACAACAAAACATTATAATGTTGGCATATTCTTACACATTTTATATATTAGAAGCAAACCAAAATGAAGCAAAAATTATAAAAATGTCTTGTAGTTTTTAAGAGCATTGTAGCAGAATATAGAATGATTATATCATTCAAACTAGAATGACTTTGAGAAAGACAACACTATTAAAGTGTCCTGGATTAGCTGATAATCAGTACTTTTAAACAAAACAATAAAAATAAACTATATCCCTAACTGGTTTGGCTCAGTGGATAGAGCATCAGCCTGCAGACTCAAGGGTCCCAGATTTGATTCCAGTCAAGGGCATGTATCTTGGTTGCGGACACATCCCCAGTAGGGATGTGCAGGAGGCAGCTGATCAATGTTTCTCTCTCATTGATGTTTCTAACTCTCTATCCCTCCCCCTTCCTCTCTGTAAAGAAATCATTAAAATATATATTTTTTAAAAAAAGAATAAACTATAACATTGTATGCATCCCATAAAAAGACAGAACTTCTCCACAAACTTTGTAGAGCTATTAATCAGGGATTTCATTTCCCAGATCTCATACTGGCACTTTGAAATCATCCAACAGCTTTTCAATAATGGAATGTGAATATAAGTAATTAGTGTCACATTTACTAGGATAATCTAAGAAGATGAGCTTTTCTACTGAAATGCATTTATTTATTTTTCATTAAATTTATTGGGGTGACATTGGTTAATAAGATTGTATAGGTTTTAAAGGTATAATTCTATGATACATCATTGATACTTCTCTCTCTTCCTCTTTCTGTCAGCTGGATCCATAAGACTCAAGGTCCTAGAGAATGGCAGAGCCATATAGTGGAAGAGGTCATTTCTCCTTAATTCCTCGGTGGAAGACTGTCAGTATTTGACAATTTAGGTGAGCAACAAACCAACTTTAATTGTATGGAATTATAGAGCTTGTGAGTTCACTTATAATAGCGGTGTGTGTTATCCTAACTGATCCAGTTGTAAAATGGGAACAGGTGGATTACTTGAAAAGCCTAGAATTAGAAATCAGTTTATATGGGTTTTGATTCAGTCATTGACAATAAGTAGGACTAGAACAAGTAACTTTAATATCCTAAGGTCACAGTGTTTTGTTGCTATTGTTGTCATTGTTAAATGGCACAGTTGTCTGTTATTAATTCTCCCCAAATATAGCTTCTTTAGCATTATCCTATTTTATAGATATTTATAGATAAGATTGGCCTATAACTTTTCTCTTTTACACCATACAAGTTAAATGATTGCATCAGTTTTAACTTAATAGAAACAAGGTAGGAAAATCCTATCTTACTATGAGCTAGAAAAATTCATGTATGATTATAATTAATTTTTCCATTTAGTATTTGATAAAAATCACAGTAGAAGCCACCAGGCTCTGGACTTTTAATTCTATCAAGAATAAGTAGCCTCAAAGTATTGAATTTATATTTTATATAACAAAAAACACAAAAATTTATATTTTATATAACAAAATACACAAAAAGTGTCCCTTCATTAATGCTTCAACATTCTTATTCACATGGCTGTTTGGAAACACTAACAAAAGCAAAATGTATAGGTAATTACATGTAACCATAGGATATTGATCAAGTCTATCTTTTACAGCTGGCACAATAAATAAGCAGTTGTTTTGCATCACAGGACTAAAATTATCTAAAACCAGGTCATTTGAATATGCAAAGAGGTGGCCTCTATTCCCTGTATCTAGAAAAATAGATATACTTCTCCTCTGTGGAAGAAAATACCCCTTTGTCGATGGCTTCCATGTTAGGATAAGAAATTACTTGAACTGGGGCTGCGTTATTCCCCACAATCTGTAAACTGTTCAACAGTAAGAGAACACCTTGGGTTATGCTAGATTTCAACTGGTCATAGTAATGAATCCCATTATTCATCTCCTGAGCAATTCAGTTCCACCCTCAAGGGCACTCCAAAAGCTAAAATGTATTTTAGGTTAAATTGTCCAGGTTTCAAAATATTTCTTTGTGTATTCAGGTTCCTTCATATGACTACCACTGCTGCTGACAGGAGAGACCCTGGAGATGACAAACAGAGGCAAACTTTAAAAATAGAATAAAAAGAAGTCTTTTTCCTTTGGATGATATCAGCACTTTTAGAAATACGAGTAAAGATTCTTTCTTTAAACTGCTTCATGATTTTTTGATATTGTTTTGTTTCATCAGTAGCCTTATCTTCAATATACGCCTTTCTTCCCTTTGGTAAGATTCAAAGCTAACCTGTCCTTTTCCACTGTGTCTTGGCCTCCTCCGGAAGCTGTGCCTTACCTAGTTTCTGGTCCCAGGCCCTTTTGAATTTCCTCTTTCTCAAATCCTTCTTATCCTGTGCTCTCACCCACAAAGATTCATACCGCTGTCTGCATTCTCCCACAGGGAAGGAGCGCTAGCTGATGTTTTCTGTCTCCTCATCACTGGAACCCACAGCCCTCTCCTTTCTTTGCTAAACAGCTGCCTGGTTCTAGAACCCAGGGTTGACTCCAGAGGCTACTCTGCTGACCTTGAGTGTTTGTTTCCCCATGTCTGTGTCTCTTTTTTTATGTGTGGTTTCTATATAATTTTTACTACTTTTCACCTGTGTTGGAAGGTGCATATTTCAACAATTAGCATTATCTTATGGGAACCCCTGTGGGTGGGAGGTGAACGTGTTGCTGGTGGGAATGGGTTCGGGTGGTCTCAAGAGGAAGGAATTTCAGAGGGCACAAGCCTGGGAGAAGTTTAAGTGTACTGGTAAGATTTATTGGGGTGAAGGAAAATAATAAGCCCTCGGGGACATAGATGATGGGCAGGCTCTAGTAGCAACTGCCCCCGAGATCCTTGATAATCTTTCATATATTTTCTTTGTTTGAGGGAATGAGTTTCTTTCAAACTATCCAACCTACTTCCTGGGTTTCCCCAGCTTGTACTGGGCCTCCCCCTTAATATCCCCTTCTAGGACCTTCCAGGTTCCACACCCTTATCTAATCTTACTCTTTTCCCAGGATAGGCTCCCTCTTTTATGTCACTATTTTGGCTCCTACTGTACATGCCCCACAGTTTTGCTGCATCATCTGGTTTCTACTGAGCATGCTCTGAGCAGACAAGATTTCCCTTCATTGTTTATTCCTCCTCCCCATAGTTTGAGCAAGGGGACCAGTTGTACCTGAGGAATTTAGAAAACGTGTCCTTCCTCCCTACATGGGAAGGGTGGGGGCGTTAATGCCTTTGGCAGGGATTCTGCTATCCCCTGCGGTGACAAAAGCTGTAACTTGCAGACTTAAGCCTGATTAAGTGTAACATCCAGACTTAATCAGACCCAGCCAGCCTAGTTTCTTTCTCTTTCCTTAACTCCTAGATGCCTACCCTAACAGGACTTCAAGCAATGCAAATGTAGCAAATTTATAGTGTGAGAAGTATCATACCATTAAGAGTTACAATCTTGTCACTGCTCACTTGGAGTCCTCAAGGGCTTTATGCATACAGAGAATGAGAAATAAGATAAATCATTAGCCTGAATAGTCTGTTTATCCCTAGTATAGGACTTGATAATGTTCCATGAGAACATGTGAATTGAGCTCAAGGCTCAAGCAAAACCTTTTATCAGCTATCTTTCAATCTTGCTACAAGTTTATGACTTAAAGAAAATGTACCACTTGGCACATATGAGTAGAAAAGGAAAAAAGAAAAAAAAGACAATGACATGGTTATCCAGAAGACATAATGTACGGAAGATTGAATTAGAAGAGACAGAATTATATGTGGCCAGAATCATTTTAAAGCACACTGTGTGTGGCTCCATCAATGCCTTACAATCTGAGCAGCAGTGTGAATTGCTCCTCTAATCTGAGGAAAAGAATAATGAAATGGATGGGACATTCTATGTCTTCCATAAAAAAAAAAAAAAATGTCCAGCATATATTATATTACTAACTATAGCACTAGGATTACACACACACACACACACAAAAAATAATAATAATAATAAAATAAAATAAAATAAAATAAAATAAAAACAAACAAACAAAACATAAAACAACAGTATTGATTGTATAGATAAATTAAAAAAAAAAATTGTAGAAGAAAAAGCTGCGATACTACCACTGCTTCCAGAAACGGAATTTCCTACAAATCTCACTCTGGCTATGCCAAGATTCTTGCTTGCCTGTGTCCAAGCAAGAGTACTGTTTTCAAGTGTGGGTTCATGTAGCAGATTGCCATGACCTAGGTAATAATCATAACCAACAAAATGCCATTGTCCCATCTGGGAAGAAGTAAAGGTCCCCAAATATATCCTTGAAACCTTATTCCTGGAACTGATGAATACATTACCCTTCATGGCAAAAAAGCATTTGCAGACATGATTAAGGTTAAGATCCTTGGACAGAGAGCATCCTGAGCCCAGGCTAATTACATACATTTTTGAAAGGACAGAACCTTTCCAGGCTCTAGTTATAGTGTTATGCAACATGAGAAGAAGTTGACCTCATATTGCTGACTTTATTTTATTTTATACTAGTAGCCCACTGCAGGAAGATTCCTGCAAGAATAGGGCTTCCTGAGCCAGAGCGAAGCAGAGAAGGGAGCGAAGCCCGCCTCGGCTCCCTCCTGTCTCTGCCGCCTCAACTCCTGTCTCTGCCACCTCAACTCCCATCTCTGCTGCTCGGCTCCCCCCGACCCCCCCTTCTCCCCCCCTTCTTCACCATCTCCTCTGCCTCGGCTCCATTCCCTTCTCTACTGTTTGGCTCCCTTCTGCAGCACTTGGCTTCCTTCTACGCTGTCTTTAATCTTCGCTCTCTTATGTATGCAAATGAGCCACCATCTTTGATGGGTTAATTTGCATGCAGTCACTCTGGTTGGCTGGTGGGCATGGCTTGGCTGGTGGGTGTGGCTTAGGTGTCTCAGAGTGATGGTTAATTTGCATATTACTCTTTTATTAGAGTAGATTTTAACTAAATATTTTTTAACATCTGGATTTCAATCTCACATATATTTTCATAAATAATTACAATGACCTCTAATGATGAACTGTAAAAAACTGCATGCTGGTTCAACAAATGCCCCTTCCATTTTCCATTCTGTGATAGCATCATGAAGAAAAAAGCTACTGCTACCTTTTTCTACAGCATTGTGGGAGTTATGTATGGAAATCCTGTTGGGCAGCTTCTCCTTGCTTCATGGTATACACGGCAACATATGGTTTGGGAAATGGGACAGAAAGGGGTAAGAAGCTAGAAGAGAGTTTCATCATAAAAGTGAATACTCTAGGTGGCCCAAGTGGTTCCACCGCTGAGTCACCCTGGGCATTCTATGTCTGATAACTGTCACCATCAGAGTTGAGAATCTGACTGTGAAAAGTCGCTCAGGCACCCTATGTCCATCCTCTTCCATTTTCCAGCTAAAGAGTGGGATTCAGTAAATGGCTGGACAAAAATGCAGGCTCTCAGATCCAGGCTCCTTAGTACATGGTGTTCACTTATTCCCATAGGTTGTCAAATGCATTTTCTGGTCATCTGAATAAATATGTGATCTATGAACCAACATTTTTTCAGTCTCAAATATTGTTATGCTTGTTTCCTGTGCATAACATTTTCAGTCTAGGTTGAAATGATGATGAGGGCAGTTTTGATCTGACACTCCAGCAAAATGGCACACTGGGGTGAGTATGTCACTAGGGCTTTTTGAACTAGGGTAATTTATCTTTGCTGCCATTTCTCTTTTCACTTAGAACTTTCATAGTTGCCTGTTTTCAAATGTAATAATTAGGTAAATGATTCTTATTTTTAAAAGACAATACCATTAATCCAGGCCAGGTAGCTCAGTTGGTTAAAGTGTCCACCCAATGCACCAAGGTTGGCGGTTCCATTCCTGGTCAGGGCACATACAAACATCAACCAATGAATGCATAAGTGGGTGGAGCAACAAGTCTCTCTCTCTCTCTCTCTTTCTCATCAATCAATAAAAAATTAAATTAAAAAATGAAAGATAATAAAGATGGCAATAAGGCCGCAGGAAAAATGGTGTAGTTCTAAAATCTCAATCTGGAAAGAAAAACTTCTGTTTGTATCATACAGAGGAATCTGACATTAATAGACACTCAGAAGTAGTCCTTATTGTTAAGCATTTAAGGATGTACAGAAGGAGGCTTATATGTGTTGAATACCAAGGAGACTCAACTGAACCTTCTCAGCTTCTAAATTAAGTCAAATTTTTAGGACAAATGGAATGATTCCTAAATTAAGAATAAAATGAGTACTGAATTGTAGCATTGGAATGATCTACATTAGTTTTCCAACTGAATGTGATAGAACTTATTTATGTTCTTAAAAATTAGGATTTCTGCCCTGGAGAGTTTGTGTGAGCATTGGCTCACAGACCCTTGCAGGAGGCAGTCAATTGATGTCTCTCTCTCTCTCTCTCTCTCCCTCTCTCTAAATATATATTTATTTAGAGAGAGAAAGTGCACAAGTCTGTGCACCTTGAAAGGAACTGTGGGCCGAGAGGCTGCAGTAAGCACAGGGGCGGGTTTCAGCCCATCCTCTGGGCCCCCGCCCAACCCCTTCCACCTCATCCCTTGGTCTCCTCTCTGCTGGCAGCCCTGCTCCTGCTGCTGCTGCTGCTCCCATGCGCTGACAGCGCAGTCACCCACTAATGGCAGGGAGCAATTGGGACTCGTGCCAGCACTGGGTGTGAGCAGCAACTGCTGCCCCAATCACCCCTCAGGAGAAGGGGGAGGTGGAGAAGCCCTCAAAGTGTGAGTGCCACAAAGAATTTTCAATGACCACCAGAGACTTACCCCAATGATAGCGACTAGTGCCCCACTTTGGTCTGGTGGCCCTGCTCACCTGTTCCACCCTCTGGCTATGGTCAACACCAGCCATGTTCCACACATGCCCCCTGGTGGTCAGTGCCTGTCATAGTGACTTGTTTGGTTGTTCCAGTTGTTCTACCATTTAGTCTATTTGCATATTAGCCTTTTATTATATAGGATATATAAAGATTTCCCTTTAACTATAAAACTGAGCTATGTCATTTATGTTACTTGAATTATTTAATACTAGCGGGTTTCTCATGGTGATGTTTAGATTCCTGCAAACTTAGGAAAACTGTTCTAATTAAGCAATAAGTCATAGGTAAGTTGGGGTAAATTGAAGGCATGGCTATGGATGCCTGTTTTTGGGTCAGTTTTTGCTGGCCATGGTTCAGAAGGACAGGTGGTCCATTCCTAAAGTCACACCAGATCCATTGTAGGTACTGGAAGTGCTGACTAGTGTTCCAAAACTGAGCACCTGACTTGTGAGGCTCCCCTTTTAGGCCCATTATCAGAATCCAATTGCAAGGCTGCCCAACAAGAATAAGGCCACACCAATGACCTTCCATGCCAGGGTTCACATGCAATTTATGCTTTCCTGGTTAGAGTATATAGATGAGTGATTTCTCTTGTATAACTGGCAAGGAAGTGATGCAACTCTTTTGGAACAAGGTTCTCACAGGTGTCATGATCTGGTCAAACCACCCAGCAACTCCTCCCGTCTCAATCACATTGACCTATAGGTCTTTTTTCTTCTACCCTCTTTTGGAGCACTTCAAGGTATTTGATAAAGTCAGTATCCTGAACTTGAACTTATCAGCTTCTAGAACTGTTTGTTTTTTTTTAAGCTACCTAGTTGATTATAGCAGCCTAAGAAAACAATTTAGAAAAATCATATATATATCTAATCTAATCTAATCTAATCTAATCTAATCTAATAAAATAGTAATATGCAAATTAACCATCACTCTGAGACACCTAAGCCATGCCCACCAGCCAAGCCACACCCACCAGACAATCAGAGTGGCTATATGCAAATTAGCCCAGCCAAGATGGCAGTTAATTTGTATACACAGGCATGGAGCAAAGACTGAAGACAGCCTAAAGGGAAGCCAAGTGCTGCAGAAGGGAGCCAAGTGGCAGAGAAGGGAGGAAGTGAGTCAGCGGAGATGGGAGGCAGCAAAGCGGCCCAGAAGGGAGGGATTGAGGTAGTGGAGACGGAAGGGAGCAGGAGTGAGGCAGCAGAGACAAGAGGAAGTGAGGCAGTAGAGAAGGGCGCGAAGCCTGTCTTGGTGGGCCTCTCTCCCTTTTCTGCCTTGTTCCGGCTCAGGAAGCCCTATTCTTTCAGGAATCTTCCTGCAATGGGCTTCTAGTATATGTATATGTATATGTATATGTATATGTATATGTATATGTATATGTATATGTATATGTATATGTATATGTATATTTACATATATATACACACACTAGGGGCCCAGTGCACAAAAATTTGTGCACTCAGGGGCATTCCTCAGCTGAGCCTGTGCTCTTTCATAGTCTGGGACCTCTCAGGGGATGTCCACCTGCTGCCGTGCCTGGCCAGCTTGAGTGAGGGGCTGAGGGCCATTTGCAGGCCAAGCCCCCCAGTGGGGACCCTCACCCCATGGGGGTGTTGCCAGCCTGGGTGAGGGGCTGTGGGCCATTTTCAGCTCCCATTGACCCAATGTCCCAATGAGACTGGCTGGAATCAGGTTTCTGGGCTTTATTTATCTTCTATAAATGAAACTATGTTGCCTTGAGTGGAGGCCTAGTCAGGCAACAAAGCCTCCTGTTTGCTTCAGCTCCATGGCTTCCATAATTGAAACATTGTTGCCTTAAGCAGAGGCCCAGCCAGCCTAGGCAGGAAGTTTCAACTCCATCGCTGGTGCAACAGAAACCTCTTGTTTGTTCTAGCTCCGTGTCTGCTGGCCGCCATCTTGACTGGGTTAATTTGCATACAGATGCTCTGATTGGCTGGTGGGCGTGGCTTTTCTGGTGGGCGTGGCTTGGGTGTCTTGGAGTGATGGTTAATGTGCATATTACTCTTTTATTAGAGTATATATATATACACACAGTAGAGGCCTGGTGCACAAAAATTTGTGCACTCAGGGGAGTCCCTCAGCCTGGCCTGTGCCCTCTTGCAGTCTAGAACCCCTCGGGGGATGTCCACCTGCTGGGTTAGGCCTGTTTCCCAGGGGATCAGGCCTAAGCTGGCAGTCAAACATCCCTCTGGCTGCCCAGGAACCCTTGAGGGATGTCCATTTGCCAGTGGGGAGCAGGCCTAAGCTGCAATAAGACATCCTTAGCACTGCTGAGGAGGTGGGAGACATTCCCACCACCATCGTTATACTGGCAGACATCAGCCTGGCTTGTGGCTGAGCAGAGCTCCCCCTGTGGGAGTGCACTGACCACCAGGGGGCAGGTTCTGCATTGAGCATCTGCCCGTGATGGTCAGTATGTGTCATAGTGAGCAGTCATTCCCAGTCATTCTGCTGTTAGGGTCAATTTGCATACTACCCTTTTATTGTATAGGATAGAGGCTTGGTGCACGGGTTGGGACTGGCTGGTTTGCCCTGAAGGGTGCCCTGGATCAGAGTGGGGTCTTTCTAGGGTGCCTGGCCAGCCTGAGTGAGGGGCTGATGGCTGTTTGCAGGCTGGCCACAGCCCCTTTAGGATGGGGGACACCGCTGCGGTGGCTGGCCAGCCTGGGCGAGTGGCTGAGGGCTGATTGCAGGCTAGCTAAGCCCCCAAGCAGGGACCCTCACCCCATGAGGGTGTGACCATCCTGGATGAGGGGCTTATGGCTATTTGTAGGCTGGCCATGGCCCCCAGTGACCGAAGCTCCCAGCAAGGCTGGCTGGAAGAGGATATCTGGGATTTATTTATCTTCCATAATTGAAACTTTGTTGCCTTGAGCAGAGGCCACAGCTGCCCAGGGCAGGTGGAAAGCTTGGCCTCCTCCATTGATGGGGCGACCAAGGATCCTGCTTGCTCTAGCTCTTTGGCTGCCAAACGCCATCTTGGTTAGATTTATTTGCATATAGTTGCTCTGATTGGCTCGTGGGTGTGGCTTGGGGCATAGTGGAATGACATCGATTTGCATGTTTCTCTTTTATTAGGGTAGATATACACACACACACACACATATTAACAATAAAAATTGGAAAATAAAATACCATTTATAATACTGTCCAAAAACATAAACTCATTTGAAATAATCACATAAAAAATTGTCTAAGTCTCTATGTTTAAAATCATTGTTGAGAGAAATTAAAGAAGACCTTCAACAATGAAGAGATATGACTTAAATATTTAATTGTTAATAATGTTTCTTTTTATGTTTATATATCTGCCATTATTATGACTGCGTTGTGGCCTGCAATAACTGAAAGAAAATATATATTGTAATATGCATCCTCTTTCAGAGATGTTGAAATATAATAAAAATGTACTTTAGAATCTATTTAATATGTTAATAGCTAATGTTTATTGAACACTTATGAAATGCCAAGAACTATCAAAGTTTTAGATATATCACCTTTTCTCATTTAATCATTTCATTGTACCTGTCTTTATTCATATTTTACACATAATGAAACTGAGACCCATGATCATGTAATTGGAAATGGGCAACTATGAATATAGGCAATCTGTCTCCAGAGTTAGAACTATAAACCACCATGTTACAGTACTTCCGTCTAACAATGTAGATTTTCAGGAAGAAGAGCATATCATTTCTATGACAATGTTCCCAAGTATATGATTCTAGTGTTATAGAACACCTGTAAGTTAGTCAGAGCCATACATAAATTACTCAATAGGTCATAACATTCTCAAGCCTGAAGAAACCTGGCTTGTGGGTTATTTACATGCCTTAAAGCCTTTTTATTTTTCCAATTAAATGTAGTTCTCCAAATCATAAAATAATTGTTAGAAAGCTGAACACAGTTATAACTAGGCTTGTATTGGATATCATACTGATTGTAAAGTATAACAATCCCTATTGATTTTTTTACAGAGATAAAGGGAGAAGGATAGAGAGTTAGAAACATCGATGAGAGAGAAACATTGATCAGCTGCCTCCTGCACACCTCCTACTGGGGATGTGCCTGCAACCAAGGTACATGCCCTTGACCCGAATGGAACCTGGGACCTTTCAGTCCACAGGATGATGCTCTATCCAGTGAGCCAAACCAGTTAGGGCAATCTCTATTGATTTTATTTGTATATAAATGGGAAATAAGTGTTAATAATAATTTTCAAATGCTAATATGTTGGAGTGAATAATAAAACATATGATTTTTATTCAGATACCTTTGGCTGTTTAAAATTTGAACTGAACAAATGCATGTTATATTTTAATGCATTTAAAAATAACCAAGTATTAGCATCATTCCTGCAAATTCTGTGAGAAAATTCCAACGTCCTGCATCTAGGAATGGAGACAATATAATTTAAGAAAGCTTTTCAGCACAGATTGCTGCAGCAGGAGTGGTTTTCTCATTGTCATTGTATGTAACAGGATATGATACTAATATAAATTATAAGAAATGGAAAATTATTTGCGTTTTACCATAAAAAATTAATCCAAAGAAGCTGTTCCTTAATACATAGTAGAAGGCAACCTATTTATTATCAAAAATATCTATCAAAATGAATCTCAATTAGTCTCATAAATTTGACAGTTTAAAAACTTGCAATTGAGACAATAATCTTCTGATATTATTTTTAAAAGTTAACTGATTTGGGAATCTGTATCGCATAAACTTGACAAGAAAAGGGTATTTTGGCTTTGCTGTGCAATAATTATTATCAAATATTAAAAAAATGCATTAACATTTTGCTTATCTCTTTTTGTGATTATGAATAAAGCTTCTATAAACATTCACCTACAGAATTTTGTGTGCACAAGCATTTTTTTTTATTTCTCATTGGTAAATAATAAGGAGTTCACTTGCCAGGTTATATTACAAGTACACTTTTAAATTTATAGAAACTTTCAAGAGAGTAGAACCATTTATCATTCCCACCAACAAGTTGAAAGGGTTCTTGTGTTCAAAAATCTTTGGTCAGGTCAGTTTTTAGTTGTAATTTTTATCATTCTAAGAGCATTCTAAGAGGGGTATAGTGTATCTTATAATGGTATTAGTGTTGATTTCCCTTAATAATTATTGAAATTAAATATGCCTTTATGTGCTTATTTTCCATCTATCTTCTTTGGTGAAATAGCTGCTTATATCTTTTTGTTTTGCTTATTGTTTTTTTTTTTAAATATTTTGTTCTTTATATATTTAGAATACAAATTCATTGTCAAATGTGATTTTGAAACACCTCCCAATTTGTGGCTTATATTTTTATTCTCCTAAATGTGTCTATCAGAGAGCAAGACTTTTAAATTTTAATGTAGGTTTATTTATCAATCTGTTTATTTATAGACAGTGTTTGGGATTTTTTGTATAAAAGGTCAGGACTAAAGATATTATTTTGGAATAGTCAATATGAAGATAGCTAAAAGCTATAATAGTGAGTGAAATTATTTAGGGAAATTATAAGAAAAAGGGTAGAGTACAAGGGTTGGCAAAAGTAGGTCTACAGTTGTCCATATGGATATGTAATACAAGAATAAACTGTTTCACATACTCATAACTATAAACCTACTTTTGCCCACACCTGTAGATACTGTTCCTTACATTACTCCAAATTTTCCATATGAGAAAGATGAGAAATATCCACCGAGATGCAGATGAATCAGCCTGTCAGATAAGAACTATGATAAAGGGATAAGAGCCAGTTGGTGGAATTATTTCAGAGAAGAAGAACAATCAGCTGTATCAACTTTTGCCAAAGTCAAATGAAGTAAAGCCTAAGAGTTGATGTTACAATAACTATGTGATGACCAGTGGTGACTTTCCACAAGAGTAAGTTTGTGAAATGGTGAAAACAAAAGTCTGGCAAAGTGTTAATTCTAGAAGATACTCAGAAGACAAATATTGCCAATGCTTTTGATGACACTTTCCTCTTATACAACTGAACAAAATGAGTAAAATAGAGATTGCAGACATGGGAATGAGGAAAGTGTGTATATCTAATATAATAAAAGAGAAACATGCAAATTGACCATTACCACCAGCCAATCAGAGCGGCTGTATGCAAATTAACCCAGCCAAGATGGAGGCCATCAGCCATGGAGCTAGAGCAAACCAAAGGCTTCTGTTGCAACTGCCTGCCTAGGCTGGCTGAGCCTCTGCTCATGGCCATGCCCACCAGCCAATCAGAGTGGCTGTATGCAAATCAACCCAGCCAAGATGGAGGCTGGCAGGGCGGCTCTGCACTGAGAGCCTCCACAGCCGGCATAGCTGTGCCAGGTGTGTCAGCTCAGTGGGAGGGGGGGTCCGGCCTGGGGCCTCCTTGGGGCATCCAGGAGCGCCCACCCCGGGAACACTGACTGGCTCCACCCCCCAGAGGCCTCCACCAGGCGTGTGGGAGAGTGGGTCCTCCACGGGGCTTGCAGGAGCAGCCATCCTGGATCCACTGCCTGGCTCCGCCCACCCAGGAGCCTCCTCAGGGCATCCAGGAGCAGCTGTCCTGGGTCTGCTGCCTGGCTCCGCCCCCTGGGGGCCTCCCCTGGGCATGCAGGAGCGCGGGGGGCCTCTGCAGGGTGTGTAGGAGCAGTCGTCCCAGGTCTGCAGCCTGGCTCCACCCCAGGGGCCTCCTCGGGGGCGTGCGGGAGCACCTGTCCAGGGTCCGCTACCTTCATCTGCCCCTCCCAGGGGCCTCCACAGGGCGTGCGGGAGCGTCTGCTGCACAGTGCAGAGAATCCGAAGCCAGTCCGCTGCCCGGCTCCACCCCGGGTGTGTTTGCTCAGCAGCAGGGCCCCACCGAGGGATCCTGCACCAGCGTCTGCCCCTGGCTCGCCACCCGGCTCTGCACCAGGTGTGTCCCCTCAGCGGTGGGGGCTCACCAGGCCTGTGCAATCGTGGGCCCTCCAGTGGGAAACCTCCAGGCCTGCACTCACCAGCCCT